>CAKAOI010028236.1:0-86108 GCA_916701655.1 Sebastiscus albofasciatus | reverse complement strand
GAGCACGCGTTCTCGCGTACTCGCTCCACCTCTAGACGTGAACGCGCGCTCACTCCACACTGCAGAAGAGTTAGTTTAGCTCTGAGAATATCTAGTGAATGTACAGTGGACGTTTGTGCAGAAATAAATGCTGCAGCTCCTCCAGAGAGAAACGTTACCGTCTCCCTCCTGCGCCCGCAGGGAGACACCGGGTGCTGGTGTCACGGTTCACGTTTCTCTCTGCGGAGGCTCGTCACTTCACAAGACACGGAAAACCTCTGTTGGTGCGTGCTGTGTCAGTGAATGCAAGCAGGCAGCGGAGGAAAGGCTCCGGTTGCCGGTGTCTCCCTGCTGGCGCAGGAGGGTGAGGCAGGAAAAGCCAACACTAGGATCAGATCTAAATCATGTTCATGGAGAGACCTTGGTCTGGTCAGCTAACATTACTGCCAAGCAGCTGAACTATAGAGTGATATTGTGGTTTTAGCTGACGTGTGTCGCCTCACTGTTTTGAGCGATGCTCGTTCAGGTCTATTTAGAGCGAGCAAGCGCGAGCCCAACGCTGACTTTCATTGACTTCACGGCCACAGGTGTCGCTGTTAAGAAGCAATTCTGAAAGTTACAAATAGTCCCTTTAACTTCCCTGTTCTAATTTAAATTTTCTGCAGAAAAGACACGCAATTTTTCTCAGGAAAAGAGCTAACCTCAAACAGGTGTCTTATTATTGTCATAGCCAGCACTTGTGCAATGTCTATGGAGATAGAGAACAGCAGGGTGTTTTTTTAGCCAATTGTCCAGTTTGTTTAAGTGTACTTTCATATTTTTTCTACCTCATTTGGAATTAAACCCGTCTATTGTAAAAAGAAAACAAACATAAACAGGATAGAGATAGTGAGTAGCCTACTGTAATTCCCTTGTTTCTTATTCTTAATTTAGCAGGTGTAATAACAAAAGTGATGGTATGATACTGTAAAATCTTGTGACATAATGGGAAATTTCTTTATACTTCTACTCCGCTACATTTCAGAGGGAAAAATATTTTGAACACCACTATACAGTTTTCGGACAGCAGGAGTTTCTGGTTACTTTACAAATTAAGACAAAACATTTGCTAATCTTACAAAATAAGAACTAAAACTACACAACAGTAAATTCGAAACTTACAGCTTGACTAAGGACAACATTAAAATGCTCATTAATGCATCTAAGAAATATAATGTCTAATAGTATAACACACTGACAGGGGAAACAATTCTGCATTAAGTGTTTTTATTTTTGATACTTTGACTACATTTTACTGAAAATACTTACTTTTACTTAAGTAACATTTTGAATGCAGGACTTTTACCTGCAATGGAGTATTTTTTAATTCATTTTGTATAAACTGTTACCAAGAGAGAGCCACATGAGTCAGGGATGTAATGTTTTAACAATTAATCATAGTTTATGAAACATTTAAATGTCAACTTTTGCCCACAGAGTCAGTGTGTCAGGGCATGACAAATAAGGTAAAGAGAGGAAATGTGGAAAGGTTTGGCATATCTAATTTCTCCTGGAAATTATGATTAGATAGATAGATAGATGTACTTTACTGAAACCAAATTAGGAAATTATTATTACAGCAGCAGGAAATATAAACCCCATCCTGAATTTTGTTCAGAGGCAACTTTTTTTGAGTGCATGAAGCGCTCCATTACTACGCACTGGAGTCGACATGTTGACATGTGACCAGATCATGATTTTCACCTAACCATAAAGGAACAGTGTGTAGGATTTAGTGACATCTGTTGGTGAGGTTGCAGATTGCAACCAATTTAAACCTCTCCTGTGTGCCAAGCATGAGGAAGAATTGCGGTGGCCGACATGAAAACGCGAATCGCATTGCAAGATTGGATATTTTGGCGGGGTACAAATTAAATATGTTGTCAATGAACGTCTTGAAGATTTTTGTGACTTCCCATGTAAAGTATGTTAACAACATTTCCTCATTATGTTAAAAGGAAATGTAATCTGACATTACGTCTCCTTCAAAATATATCTGCTGTTGCTAATTAGTTGTACATAAGCATCATTTCTAGGAGATTCTGGTAAAGTCAACAAGTCCTCCAAAAGAAATGATGAAATGCATTGTTGGTCCATGCAACGACACATTTCCGTTACAAATCATGGATGACATCCTTCTGCTTCATAATTTGCATGAGGAAATGATACTCACTTTCTGTTCTTAGAAATCACAATCATGCCTGAACAGGATTATCATTCTATAAAAATGACATCATCAGTAGTTGAAAGCTTTCCTCAGTATTGCTGCCTTAAAGAGTTAATTTGCGTAATCCAACAGACTGAAACTGTTAATTGTGATTCAGTATTTAATAGAATTGTTTCTTAGTGATGTCTGGGAAGATGTGAGTGTGTACACATCCACACACACCTAACACTCACATCCACATCCACACACACCTAAATACTCTCAAAATACATTAACAGGGGTGGAAGGCAACTAGTACAAATCAAGTATTTAAGTACAAATTAAAAAGGTACTTGTACTTTACTTGTATTTCTAACTTTATACTTCTATTCCACAACATCTCAGAGGCACTGAGATGATGATGTACACTACATTTGTCTGACAGCTACAGCTGGTTTGATTAGTTCCTTTTCAGATTACAATTGTTCATACCCTTCCTGTCCAGTGAATACCATGTATTTCCAAATTTTTAAGATTTTTTTCTGATAAACTGAAGGATGAAGGTTGAAGTGTTACTTTATGAGTTGAGAAAATTCTACTTCTTCAGCTAAATAAACTATTTAAAAACCTTCTTGGATGCATCATCAAAGCTGAAGACAGAGCTGTTTTTTCTGAGCTCATGAAAGGTTGACTTTTTAGAGATAACGTAAGATAACAGGACAGCAATGCTACAAATATATGGTCATTTTATAGAATGTGATGCATTGCTGTAGATTAAACTACCCAATAGTAGTTACATTTACCACAACCTTACACATATCTATAGCAGTAAAATGCAACATACACATTGATGCAGCAGCGATAATCCCAAAAAATAGTTGCAGAATGAGTATTTTTACTTTTGATATGAGTAAAATGTGTTGATGACACTTGCACACTTTTACTTAAAGGTGCCCAATATGAATATCAGAGCATGTTGCCTCCACACGGCTCTCAACATGGTGACAGCTGAGCTGGTGGCTAACAGCTAACGGCGCTAACAGAGCCAACAATGCAAAGACCGGCAACAGTCCTACATAGTTAACAGTGTTTACTTGAGGGGGAATCAGAGGATGGGTGTTACGCTTTCGCAACAACGTCGTCGGTCGGGACGACATTGTCAGCAGTAACTACCGTATAAGAGCAGTACAGAGTGGCGGCCATGAGCTAGCCAGTGGGGCACGCTTACATGCATTAACAGGCACATGTGGCCAGCCGGCTATGTAAACAAAGCACAGAGAAGCTCTGATTACAACACACAAAGAGGAAAAGTGACTTTATTCTCTGCTCAGGTAGACATTACTCGCCCCATGCGAAGGTGAAAAAGAGTGAGTGAAAGTGAGTGCAGTCTTTAAATAAGGAGTGATCAGGTGAACTTAATCAGGTAAATGAGGGGTGACTGGTTGAAAACAAATGCCAATTAGTGAGGTAGGTGAGGAAGGGAAGTGGAAAAATAAAATAAGTTAGGGATCTTTACTACAAAAGGACTTCTAGATGTCCTCAAATTTAACAAACACATACACGCACATTCATCAAGTTACGTGCTGATTCTGGACACCAATTAAGCATCGCTTTGTTGAATGTGCTTCCAGTCAGTCTCTGGGTGTCCAGCAACTTCCCTGCCAAGTCCTGGAACCCTTTGGCGTCTGATTCACAGAGCTTTCCAACAAACACAAACTCGTCATTTCCTTTCAACAACCTGGGAAGGATGACGTAATAACGTGTTTTATTCATTGGAAAGGGAAAAGTACCGAAAGATTTTATAGCCAGGATTACATCTTCTGATTGTTAAAAATGTGAATCACATGGCTGTCAATAGTTGGAAATGGTGTTAATCTGTAGTCAATATTAGTTGGTATTTTGATATCATTGCTGATTTCATGTTACACTTGCACCTCATCTGCTTCCAGCGGACAAAGAAACAACAGATGCTTGCTCATTCCACTCATATCAATGAATAAACCTTAACTCATTACTTTAATACTTGTTTTTTTTTTTTATAAGACAAATGTTTCCAAAGTAAAGTATTGTATCTGAAACGCAGAGAGGAATTAGTTAAAGGGCTGAGCAAATATGCAAGGCGTGTCAAGGTGAGAGTTCGAGAAACCCTATTACTAATATGGGAACGCTTTCAAGACATGAGACAAAGTGACTGACATTTTACAAGTCAATTGAAACGTGCTGTTAGTCACTAGAGTGATGTGTGAGAAAGGGACTGAGCAACACGTATACCAAAGTCTGTGTGACAAGAGATGACAGATGTTTTCAGGCAAATCTAGCGATATCTAGCAGATTGCAACCAACGCGTGTATGTTTTCATACAATATGTAGATTGTTTTTTTATTTATAAGTCAAATTCTTCGAGTCTAAGTCAACTCTTCAAAACATAAATATATTTAAAGGATGTGGTTCACCTTTTTCCAAGTCTGTCTTAATGCAGTACTCACATGCCCATATATTAATTAAAAGCATTAGTAGTTGCTGTAATTGTGTCTCTTGTCTATAGCCTATACTGTCCGCAAAGAGATCAGTACTTGACACATTTTCATTGTCAGTGATGGGGGACAAAATCCACAGTGCTCTTCCCATGCAAAAAATACTTCTAAAGCTCAAGTGGTTTCTTCCAAAGTCACAGTCTTTTTAATCCCCCCTTTGTGTTATCATCCCTCTGCCATGGCTCAGCAAGGAAACATTGTTTGTGGAAGCAAGAAGAGATTTTCATGCTAATAGAGATGCTTTGGAAGATACTTACTTGATTTGTCTAACTTGGACTGCTGAAACCTCATATGAGATTCAGCTGAACGTCACAATGACTCCCATCACTTGAATGATTACAGCAACCAATAAGCCTTTTAATGTAAATATTGTCATGCCAGTATTGTTTTAAGATAGGATTGAATACATGCGAACCTGCCCTTTAACATGTATGATGTCAGAAAGTTTCAGGTTTCAGAGACACAGTGATTCATATCATGTGAAGTACAGATCCGAGAGTGAAGTTAGATAAACAAAGATCGTCTCTAAGATCTTTGGTATGTGATGTCATCCATCAGTCTGCTTCTTCAGGCCCTCAAATGGTCTTGTACGTATAACAGTGATGTATGTCTGATAGATGAGTAAGCGTGTGCTATGAGTGAGCATGTGTCAACGATATGATATGACAGCATGTTCGTGTGATCACTGACAGTTTAACAGCTGTTTATATGTTTTTATTTTGTCATCCTGTGACACAGTGTTGATGTGACGATGGAGAAGGACTCTTGCCCCCTGTGTGACCTTAAAAGGTTATGTTAAAGAGTTTCTGTAGGTAGTTTCTGTCTAAGGGACGCTCCCCTCATGTACAAGTCTGATGAAACATGCGGGTCGATCGTAAATGAAAACAATCCCGTGCCAGGCATTCCTCCTCGCCAAAACTCACAGAGACATACAGAGCATGAGGGTCAGACCTCGACAAGAGTGAAGGCAATAGAGCCAGATTCATTCTCGTTTCTTTCTTTGGACTAAAATACATATAAAATAGGATTTCTCTTTCTTTGTTCTGTCTTTCTCTTGTTTTTATTTCTTAGCACAGACACCTTAGCTTCAGTATTTGTTTTCAGTTTGTGGATCATTTACTTCCTGACTTAAAAACTATCAATGCTTCCTTGTTCTTCAAGAGTAGTAATGAGGATGAACCTCGACCGCCCTTAACCAAAAGCTTTACAGTAACATTTAAAAGTTGGTATTGGTGGTACATTTCCATGATTTATTGTTAGATCAGAATTATATCATTTTAATCTGATGTTACCAGGCATGTCAACTTGAGCAAAAACTAAAGCAGATGGGTGTAAACACACAGGTAGGTGACTCATCAGGTCTTCTCTTTCTCTTACTTGCACAATATTTCATTGTGTGTGTGTGTGTGTGTGTGTGGATTTCTTTTTTATCTCTTGCCCTTCCCTTCCTTCCTTGCAGCGGCGTCTTTCATATCCCAAGAATTCACCTTAAGTGCATGTTTAGTCCTGGCTTTCTGACTTATCTTCTTGCCCGTTACAGGAATTTTTTAATGACCAGGTTCACAGTTAGATCAGCTATTGGCCACAGAACACCCTGCTAATGAACAGAAATACACTCAGACACCAGAGAGCAGGTTTCTTACCTGACCCACATCGTCATACGCCCAAGGCTTTTCCTTACAACAGTTAAACTATCACATGCCCCTGAAAGTATGAATAAAATGTTATTAGTGTGAGTGTGTCAACAGTCAAGTGAAACTATCATCATTTTGAAAGTGACATCATTGACAACGACAAGTGGAGATCTTCCCTGTGGCAGTTGGGTGCCATAGCAACAGAAAAACACCTCACATCATCATGGTAGACGCATGACAGGATATGAGCGAGTGCCGCATCCTCCTGTCGGGGTTTATTTCACAACAATGACCTGCTCTCTGTACACAACCCCTTAGTTAATCGGCAAAAACACCAAACATTCTCTGGTTTCGGCTTCTCCAATGCAATGATTGGCTGCAATTCTCTATTTTCTATCATTGTAAACCGAATATTTTTGTATTGCATTTTGAAGATTTGCTTTGGGCTCTCGGATGTTGTGATTGGTATTTCTCATAATTCTTTGATATTTTATAAACTAAATGATTTGAAAAAATGGTCCACAGATGAAATATCATATGTGGTGTACAACAAGGAAGTTGTTTGGGGCCATTACTATTCTCTGTATTCACCAATGACCTTGTTCTCAATCAAGCAAAAGTGGTTATGTATGCAGATGATACAACACTATATTTACCAGCAGGATCAATTGTCTAGTGGTTTGGATAGGGAATTACAATCAGTTGTAATGTGGGCATGGAGTAACAAGTTAGTTCTTAATTTATCAAAAACAGTATTTGAAATTTTAGACTTAAACACAAGCCACAGTTAAACTGGACAGGGAGTGCCTGTGGAATAGGTAGAGGAAACCAAACTCCTTGGAGTAATATTGGACAGCAGATTCAAGTGGTCGAAGCCGATTGAAAAAAACTGTTGCAGTTATGGGGAGTGGTCGGGCCGTTATTAAGAGGTATGCTAATTTTTTTACCACAACAATGCATCTCTCACAATGTTCAGACATTAGTTCTTACTGTGAACTGTAACAAAAGAACTAATATCATCAGATTGATGAACTTAACCTTGGGTTTGTCATTGCTGAAGGACAGGACAGTTATATGATCTGCTCTGTTTTATGAGAAATATTTTATTGTCTAAAATCTTTAATGTCCCATACCATAAATTTTCATATAGTGGTAATGGCCATAACTTTAATACTAGGCTTTCATCAAGAGGTTGTTTTTCACTTTCTAGCATTACTGGGAGTAAAAAGGGATTTTTGTGTGGCTGTCTGGCACTGGAAGTGAGTAGGAAAGATAACGGATTGAGGAATAGGAAGACGGAAGAAGTTGGTGCCAAAAAGGCGGTGGTTTTGCTTATCAAAAATCACAATGGATAAGGGGAGGAAAAAGTTCTAGGAAACTTAACAAAGAGCAAATAAGCTGGAAAATAAGCTGGAAAATAACTGAAATAACACAGTTTCACAGCAAGCTGTCCCCAACAGCAACTCTCCCACAGTTAAATCCTGCCTGGCCCCCACCCTAATTGGACTGAACCACTGCATGGGGGTAAAGGGGAAATTCACTCTGAAACCTGTTTTAAAACCTGAAACAGTGACATAGTGAACATTTTAACAAACAAGTATTTCAAGGTGAGCAATTATTAATGGACTGTTTCCTCTTAAGATGAATTATTATGCTCCCTCACCCTTAACTAGTCAACAGTGTCTGGTCATACAGAATGAGTAAGAGACTTCAGGGCCCTCTTCCTCTTCAGCTCAGATTGCCCATAACCACAATGACACTACTAAACAGGGAAAATTACAATTAATGAACATTACCAAGGTGAATACCCACGGCACAGATAAGCACTTAAACATGGTCACCATTTCATTTTATACATCTTAGTGATTATATTAGAAATAAACCAACTCACTGATCACTTCTCCCTATGTCTAACTAGGCACAGGTGGCCTGACTCTGCCTGAAATGTAGTTAATCTGGTCATGGGAAAAGGTGTGGAGGAAACCTTTTCGCACCGTTCTTCACACTGATTCAAACACCAATGCAAGGCAGTGCACTGTTGTGTTCAGAGGAAAATATGGAATGGTTTACCATCAGACATTACACATTTAACAAGTAAAACTATTTTAAGAGTTAAAAGAAATACCTGATGCCACAGAACACCAGCCCTTCTCCACATACGACACGTTGTGCTACATAATATCTGACTATATGATCATTATGGAGGAACTTTCTTATTTTGTTTATATTTCGGCAGCTGTATGTGCTGTTTTTTTAATGGTGCTTCTGTTGTTTTTGAGCTGTATTGAATGTTTTTAAGGTGTGGTTACTTATTGTTTTGTTGTTATTGCCATTAGTAGTTTTATTGTTGTTGATTTATTGTTTTTTGTAATTTGCTTCTTTTTCTTTTTCTATTTTGTTATATTTTTGGCTTGTTATTTGTTGTTATTATTGTCATTAGCAGTTTTATTGTTGTTGATTTATTGTTTTTTGTTGTTTTGGTTGTAGTTTGCTTCTTTTTCTTTTTCTTTTTTGTTATATTTTTGACTTGTTATTTGTTGTTATTATTGTCATTAGCAGTTTTATTGTTGTGGATTTATTGTTTTTTGTTGTTTTGGTTGTAGTTTGCTTGTTTTTCTTTAGTTTTTTGTTACTTTTTTGCTTTGGATTTTAATAATTACGTATTTGTTTTTACATGGTGATGTAGCGTTTTTGTACCGACCCCAGGAAGAGTAAATTCTACCTTGGTAGTAACTAATGGGGATTCCAGGTGCTCTCAGATAATCTACATTTGTGATTGTGTCATTTAAAACTACAGTTATGTAAGTGAATTGGCTTCCGGTGGATCAGTGTCAGTGCTTCACGAGTGGAGGTGGCCGACGCCAGCTCCCAGTTGACCCCAGGCCCTGCCACCTGCAAGACGTCACGTAACTCTGGTTTCTGTATCACGGCCTCCGCACCGGGATCGGTTCCAGAGAGGTCCAGAAGCAGTCAAAGGGAAAACACTCACTGAAGTCTCTTGATCTACTCCCACACTAGGGCCCATGGCCTGCTCATGCTCATTACATCCACACAAAGCAAGATGGGCTTCCCGCTCGATTTCATAGACCGGGACCTGAGCATGCCATTGATGCACAATAGATAGAATAATAATACTCACCCTCGAGCAAAGGACAGTGGGGAAAACAAATAATGTGCACACACAATTAGGTCATTTTCATGCCGTGATGGAGCAAGTCCCACTGACGGAAAATCCTACGCCTGGTCCTTTGAAGTACAGGACAAAGATTATGAGATGGAGGAGGAAATGTTCATCAGGTTCAGTTGAGATGACAACTGATGCACATGACTTAATTAATCTAATTTCCTCAAATCGTCCAGTGAGAGGGGAGACAGTAAATGTGCTCATATCGGTTGTGAGAAATGTGTGAATGGATGGGAAAATTTAGCTTCATTGTCTGTGTTTAGATGGGATGATACCCGGCGGCCTAACTCACCACTATGTGCCGGCAGTCACGTCAACGTTACATCCACCAAGTTTGTTTTGGAATGGGCTCCCTACAAAAATAACGTTGCTCCTCTGTCGCACCGCCAGCCCATACTGCTGAGGCACGGTTTCCTGTATGCTCTTGGACGGGGTGCTAGTCTTCACACTCCATATAAAAAGGTATTTTTATTCCTCTGCATCTTTTCCCGGCAACATGAAAATCAAGTCATGGAAAGTTTTAGGGATGTGCATAATACCACAGCCGACCTTGTCACTTCCTCCTTGAGACACGCCATGTTGCGTGTGTTATGTTAGTAATCTAAAATCAAAACATGATATGAAAACAGAAGCAGTACACAGAAACGGTTGCTGGGAATGTACCGTTGTAGTATTAATATGACACTCTTGCTTTGCCTCAGGAATATGAACTGATAAAAATCTTTCCGCTAATTAACAGACATACCTTCAAAGGGTAAATGGAAGGTTACACTGACTTATCTGTGAATAAGAAGATCGTGCCATGTTGGCATGCAGACCCCCTCGAGCCTGACAAGTGTCTACATGTTTTAACTGATGTGCTGAAAAGTGGAAGCTCTGGAAATGTAAGTTAAGGTTAAAACAACGCCCCCTCAAAAATGAGTATCACATTAATCTTATTACAAAGATCATTTATTTGTTGTTCATTTGTTCTTTTGTCTGTTGTTTAATTGCACTTTCAAACCTGTAGAGGATATGTTTATATGTACAGTAAGTGTACATGAGTGCAGCTATAAAGTTCATTCTTGGGAAGAATAGTAGACAAAATATTCTTAATTCAAGGTCCACTCTTTGTCTTTTTCCTTTGGAGCTTTTACTATCTATCCATCCAATAGCGATTCCTGCTTATCCTTTAGGGTCGTTAATCCCAGCTGACATTGGGCGAGAGGTGGCGAACACTCTGGACAGGTTGCCAGTCAATCACAGGCTCTTTGGACTGTGAGAGGAAAGCCAAGCAGCCATGAGGAAAAAAAACAAACTCCACACAGAAAGCCGCCAGCCAGCCGGCTGGTTTGAACCCAGAACCTTCCTGCTGTGAGGCGACACCGCACCTTATCCTTAACCTTATCTTCTGAAGGAACAGTGTGTAACATTTCAGGGGATCTATTAGCAGAAATGGAATATAATATTCAAAACTATGTTTTCATTTGTGTATAATCACCTGAAGCTAAGTATCATTGTGTTTTCGTTAGCTCAGAATGAGCCCTTCATATCCGCCATGTTGCTCCGCCATGTTTCTACAGAAGCCCAGAACAGACAAACCAAACACTGACTCTAGAGAGGGGCTTCTACGTTTTTACGTTACCTGAAAGCCACCGTAGTTCTCCTAGTTCGCTTGTGAAACTGCGGTAACGTGAACCGCAGTGTGCAAAACCGTGGTACCGCAAGCCGCCGTCTGACTTCCGTTGCTCCTAAAGTAGTGCTATTATTGTAAGGATGGCCTCTGAGTGAGGTGAATGACGTTACTATGGTTTTTCAATTTTTACTTTTTAGTGTTCCATTTATTATTATAGAATACGTATGTCTCTGCATCATACCAAAACTCACAATTAATTTTTCTCTTGCGATTCGTTTGCATTTTCCATTTTGTACACATACTAACCATAAAGGGACTACCACTATAGGTACAGAACTATTCTGATGGCACACTTCAGCTTCCTCACTTTGACATTTTAGACTTTTTCTTCTGCTTTAGGATAAGTTATTATGTAAGCTATATACTTATGACAAAATATCATATTGCCCTCCAAATCTCTGGTAGCATACAAATGCAGAAGACTAATTTGGAAAGACATTTGATTTATGTATCAGTCTTTTATCACACCTACATTCAAATATCTGTGGACGATTTGGCAAACTGTGTGAGTTCTTAACAGCAGTGTGTTACTGACTGTCAGAGGAGCAACGGATTGTACTGTAAGTCTGTCTATATGTTTTCTTTAATCAATTCTGGATTTGTTTCTTGCCGTTCCCATAAACCCAATCTAAGAAACATAATTTTTACAATTTGTCAAAATGTATAAATCTTTCAAAATTGGATTAATTCTGAACTGTTATGTGCTTCACACTTATCTAGTACTTGGCTTACACTGTTTCCTTAGGAAGGAAAAACTTGTCTGCCTCTGCAGCAATCAGAGAGTTTATTAAAGGGCACAGTCAGGGTCACAAAGTGAAAATGACAACAATGTCAGCTGGTTTCTGAGAAATGTGCTCCATTTCCTGGTAGCATTTATTAATGTCAACCTTGCAAGTCAATAGGCATTCACAACAAAACTAACCAACTGGTTATTTACAGCACATGGCCATTTTAAGCTCATATAACTGAATGTAACATTTTCCATAGAACGACAATGCAATTCTAGACAACAGTGCAGCTTAGTTATTAAGGTAATACACAGACTGTAGTAGAAAACAAATCAGTAAAACAATACTGAAATAGGAATGCATACTGTGTAACATTGGATCCAAAGGGAGTCAAGATCAGTCATTAAGTTCACTGTGACCATCACTCCTATACTGTATCTCTGTAAAACAGATCACTGGGACAACCGTACAGCTGCATGAACATAAATGGAAGAGAAGCAGTTGATCTAAGGAAGCATTAGGAATGTAATGTACGTTTCTACGTAGTTGAAGCTGTAAACTAACTTTCAAGTATCAAATTGCGGTGTCTGAGGTCATTACTGTAACAATAACTTATAACACAATAAATCTTTCAATAAATAAACACAACCACAGACTTTTGTTCTTGATAACCAGACACAAATATAGATAAAATGACATATACAAAATGTTATAAATAGTATACAATAAATATAAATAAATAAATACATATAAAAATAACATTATAAAATAATAAAAAATTAGAACTCAGTAGTCCTTTCTTTCAAAATAACTGTGGGGTTGCCACCATCATTCGAGTGGGACGTGCTTGAGTTGATGATCATGGACCCCGTGTCTTTAACGTTGGGCACATAAAAGGATGCCACGGGACAAGGGCCCCGCACGTTATTGCAGACGAGCCTCTGCAGGGAGGCGGTGTTGACGATGTCGAAGCCCACACTGCCTCCGAACGTGCTCGGCTTCCAGTACTCCGGCGAGCAGATGGGGTTTCCCATTAAGCCCTTGAGGGAGAAAGGGGCCCCCATCTCCACCATGGTCTCCCCAAAGATGGCGTTGGACCGGGGCTTCTCCACCAGCAGACCCGGGTAGAGCTCCACGGCGTCGACGTGTCCGTAGAACTCCTCCAGCACTGCTGCCATTTCTTTCTCTCCTGAGTAACACAAAGCAGGACACGGTTTTAGTTAGCGCCTCAAATCTGGCTTCCCTCAACTCGCTCAGCAGCTGCAAAGCTTGCTGCTAGTCTAAATATGAGCTCAGTGTTTTGACTGATTCAAATCACATAGTAGATAAAAATTATCTCTCTTCTTTGTATCTCTTACAAGCACGCACACACTATTACTCTTTTCTCCTCATGCATCACACTTAGTTTTTTAATTAACATTAAATCCTCTTTCCTTTAGAAACTTAAATATCCTCCTCTGAAGCAGGAGGCCTCTCTCATCTGTTTATGTCCTGCTCTCTGTGATGACAATCTGCTTACATTATCTCAAGATGAAATGAACATCTGGCTCTTACAGTCACGGAAATAAATTCCTAACCTCTAACCAAAGCTACTGGGGACTAAAACAGAGTCTGTGCCATTTCTTTAATAATAAGTAATCTATGACTTTGATTTAAGATCTGTAGCATTTGGCTGTGACATTCAAGCTCAAATTTAGTTCCTGCAATCAGTTCATGACAGTGCTATTAATAATGCAGCAATAATTTGGCCTGAGGCAACATGTCCTTTCACTTCATATTGTTAATAACCTCTTTACTAATCTTCGGACATCATCCTTTCCACCTGCACATATATTGTCTCACCTGTAATGTCTTCAAAAGAGCTGTAGGGCTTCATGGAGAACCGTTTCCTGTAAGCGTTCAGAGACTGGTAGCGCATCTTTCTGCTGTTCTCAATGGACTTAATTGCCACATACATGACAGGTCCTGGCACATTTCGGCCCCCGGCAACCTAAAAGAATGAATGGAGAAAGTCACGTAATCTGCCTTAAAGCAACAGCGGTGTTACAAGCTCAATCTAAATGCTGCTCAAACAAGTCTTACCCGTCCAGCGATCTGATTGGTAAACGACTCCACGAGGTTGCTGATGCCGTGCTCCGTCACCACGGAGGTGTTGAAGACAAACTGTTTATAGTTGTACTCTTTCTCCTCAATGTGGAAAGTATCGGGCATCAGAGGGTGCCAGTGGTACAGGGTGTTGAACTCGGACGCGATGCGGTTCTGGTACTGGAAGCGCTGGTTGAACAGCAGCTCGGGGTCAAACTTGAGCTTGAAGTGATAGCCGCTCAGGTGCTGCACGTAGTCCTCGATCACAATCTTGATGGTCTCTCCTACAGGACAAAAGATTCAATATGTTATATTATAGATGTTTTAAGTCCCTCTCTACTAAAAAAATGTGTTAGTTGGTAAACATGCAGTGAAGTGTGAAGAAATAAAAAACGAAACATTTCCTCTTTCTCAAATCTTTCAGTAAATCTTTCAGTTGCTGGTAGGTGATAAACGAAAGAAAAGGTGCAACTTCCTCTATTCATAACTCCCACAGTAACAACTTAAATACTATGACCAGTGCGTCACGTCTTTCTCGTCGTTGTTTTGACTTTATTTAACCAGCTACATTACAGCAAACTCACCGATCAGAATGAGCCGTGTGGTCTGGAAGAGCCTGTCGTCGTCCCAGTCCGGGTGGACCTCCTTCAACACATCACAAACCCGGTTGTGTTCTCTTAGCCAGATGGTGGCGTACATCATCAGACCGGGGACCAGGCCGAACGCCTCGTGGCCCACAGCGAAGCGGTGAGAGTCGGGAACGTGAGGAGGGTAGTGCATGTCAACGCCCACCTCCTTTACTGTCGGGGGATACACCTCATCATCCATAACCTGCAGAAGAGAGGAAGCAACAGTTAAGACACTTGTGTGGTCTGAAGCATTCGGCTGCTTAAACTACTGTCTCTCTTCTCATACCTGATATTTAAGCTTGCCATCCTTCATGAGCCGAAGCTTGAGTTGCCTCTCCAGGTTGTCTCCATAAATGTGGTTGAGGTCAACCTGAAAGCAAAAACAACACTCATTAATACAAAAGATTCATTCAAAAATCTTGTTGTTCTTTCCTCACTAAAATCAGTTGAGGTTTGAAATCTGCTGTGCTTACCCCGTGACCTTGAGCCAGGGTAAAAGCAGGTCCTTTCTTCATATCAGATTTGAAGAACTGGTGGGTGAAATGCTGTGCGAAGAACGCGAACATCAGGCTGGTGCCCTGCGGGTCTGGGATAAACTGTCTCCTCAGCAGAAGCTTCTCAGCCAGCACCTTAGCATCAGGTAGCTCCTTTTTACCTGGGGAAACAATTAAACACTTTACAGTAAGCATATAACACAGAACCGAGCCGGTTCAGTATGGATAAAACACATTAACGTGATTGAAATGTGATGATTTACTTTTACTTGTAGGAAAAGTTATAAGTGAGGTCACTGTAAATTCCTGTTCAATGTGGTTTCATGTTCGTTAGATTGGGCTTGTTGGGGCAGGTTTGTGAGTGTTCCCTCAACACCTTTCCGCTCAGTCAATCCAGCGGAAGTGATTTCAATATGTGCACTGCTTGTGATGTAATGAGGCCAAGCTCCTTTTGCTCAGTATTCAAGAATCTGAGAAAACTGGTTCTCCAAAGGCAGAGAGTGTAACTCACCTACGACTCCCATAGGGGTTGGGCAATCCTCTGGCACAGGGGGGAGTGTGCGCGTGTAGTATGAGAGGTTGGAATAGGCCTCCCAGCTTTTATAACCGTAATCTGCATTGAAGGTTGGAGGACTATCAATCAAGTGGGATCGAGCTAGAGAGGAAAACAAAGCATTTCATTATTAGTATAAATGCTATAACCGCTTTTCTCCAAGCCGCCGTACAAATGAATCCTCTCATTTTGCCTTCAGCTAGAGTCTCTTACATGTCAGCACATATCTCATGATGCCATCCCGGAGGAAGGAGATGTTGTTGATGATGTTCCAGAAGCCCTTGAAATGGGTGAGCAGGTAGTGGACCGTGTTGGGCGATGGCTTCAGGGATATTTTGACCCAGGTGAGGAATTCAGCTGTACAAACCAAGAGGGGGGAAAGTCAATTATTGAACAAATCACCACAATAAAATTTGACCTTCACCTCACTTATGTGCCATTAAATACTTACGTGTTGTGCAGTTTTTTCCGTGATATCCTGTACGTGTGCAGTCACACTCGTAATCATCTGTTCCCTGGGCTGTGCAAACGCCCTTGTTCTGGCATGGCTCTGAGCAACATGGGTTACCTGTGACACACAATGTTGGACGGTTACTGACAATTCACAAGTAGAGCCGCAACAATTAAACGATTAGTTGTCAACTATTAAATTAATTGCCAGCTATTTTGATAATCGATTAATCAGTTTGAGTGATTTTTTTAAGAAAAAAAAAAGACAATTGTCTGATCCCAGCTTCTTAAATGTGAATATTTTCTGGTTTCTTTACTCCTCTATGACAGTAAACTGAATATCTTTGAGTTGTGGACAAAACAAGGCATTTGAGAACGTCATCTTGGGCTTTGGGAAACACTGATCGATATTTTATAGACCAAACAACTAATCGATTAATCAAGAAAACAATCGACAGATTAATCGACAATGAAAATAATCGTTAGTTGCAGCCCCAGACACAAGTCTGTTAGAAATGCCTCAAAATGAATGAATAATAAAAAAAACTACAATATACATTATGCTATAACATAATAAACCTCTGAGCTAATGAAGACATGGTCTACTTTAATGATAGTATATGCTATAATATCACTGTAAAAGCTAAACCTACATTACTTAATAATACAAATACAAATACACAACTCTAGACACTTAAAGCCGATTGCAGATTGCTACCTCCTGTTTAAACTGAGATCTAATTGTCTTCTAAGTTTCTTTTACTTACCCCCTTCGCAGACAAGAAAACCCAGAGCCGAGAGGAAAACTGCAAGTATAAATCTGTTCATACTCCAAAGACTATTTTTTGTCGGATCTCGTCTTTTCTTTCCTGCTCTGTCCTTTTCCTCCTCTTCGGTGTAGTCGCTCTGAGGCGCAGAGTTTGAATACCAACCTGCTCTTCATCCACCACTTTTATACAGGAGGCGAGGATGACGCGTCATCTCGCCAGTCTCTGCAATGGTTTAATAGATGATGTGGCGATGTCGACCAGTAATTCATGAGGAATATCTTATCTTTCACAATCTATAATTCCTTTGGATTTTAAATGCATCATGTGTACGTTGTTTTTTTTGGCACCAAACAGATTTAACTGCCAACACTTCCTTCTTCTTCCCCTTTTCAATATAAATATTGAGATGAATTTATAACAAAAAGTCTGAAAAGCTCAAACATTTATATGTAAAAGCTGTATTTCTTCCCATACAAAGGGCAATTTTACAGAAATGCATTTCATGATTAGGCCTACATTTTAATTATTGTGTCTAAACAGGAAGCTGGCACTTTTACAGTATTAAAGATACATTTCCCCTGCATATCTTAATTATATAGACCATCACATTTCCAGGACGAATGTAATCCAAAATCCAGGTCTCCCCTTGTAAAGGAGATTCTATCTCAAGGATTTTCCTGATTAAAATAAGGTTAAATAAATAGAAATACAAAAAAAAGTGATTTAATGTAACAAAAGAAATCTATACTAAACAAAAAAACACATGGAAATAAAGATAGTAATAATGTATTTATATGTGATTTATGAGAAATTACCTGCTAATGTATTTTCTCTAAGATTTTTTTCTCTAATGAAATGAATGATTACATTTACTTGTATGAAAGCTTAAAAGCCACTTGTCTTTGTGACATCAAGTCCAGGCAGATATTTCCCTCTGTTTTATTGTCTAAATGAAATATAACTTAAAATAACAATGCTTCTTCTTCAGAACATTTGATGGCAATCAGAATCAGAATCTAAATCAGAATCAGAATCAGAATCAGAATGGTGTTTATTGCCAGGTGTAAGAGATTTACACTAGGAATTTGCTTTGGTTTTCAAGTCAAACAGTATGATAACAAAAGAATAGATAAAAACGTTAGAATAAAATAAGAATAAAAAAAATTGAATTTCTACTAATATACAATAAACGAAATCCAGTATAAGAGACATTTTATTATAATTGTGTCAAACCCAAAGGGTCTTCTAATCAGTGTTTGGCTTAAACATGGGTTGCAAATGACCAGCAGACTGATTCAAAAGGGAATCTTTTAATAATATGTCTAACTTAAGCATCACCCCCTTTGTCATGCTCAAGCAATTCACAAAAAATGTTTATTCTGCCATCATGTGTACATCACTGGTCGGTGCGTAATTGGAGAGTTGGAGAGAAAGTCGTCAGCTTTCCATGCTGAGTCAAAATCTGACGCTTGTTCGGAGTTTTGCGCAAAGTTTTCCTCTTGGGTTTTCCAGTTTTTTTAAACTAAGATCTGTAAACTAAGTTATTTCAAGTCGTCTACGTGTAGTTATTGGATTTTTCCTCAACTGCTGTGACCCTTCCTGACTCTTCATCTCTGCTGAGAAGCACCTCCTCCTCCTCTCCTGTGGTTTCCACTGGTACAACGATATATTTTCGATCAGCATGACACATTTTTCAGGATTTGCTCTCCGGTTAAGGTACGTTTCCTTTCTTTTACAGCGTAATGTTTTATTTTGCAAACAGAACAAGAGTTTGTAGAGGAAGTTCAGCACCAGGAACTGTTGCCAGTTGTGGGTTTAACCAGCGTTTTTCGTGGGCAGTTCACTTTACGTGACTTAGAGGACAAGGAAACGCGCTACTGCCAAACACACTGCAGAGTACTGATACTTTATTAATCCATATTGGCCTGTATTAAACGATAAATATGACAGACCAGAGTGAACAGATGCAGTTTGTTGCCTGTAAAAGAGTGACATCTTTATATTCATAAAGAGTTATTTTATTTCCTGTTTACATCACTGCAGGTTGATAGTTTACACTGTCATCTCTATTGTTTTACATTATCTAAGGCAATAGAAAAGTAGTTATCTATCACTGCAGGTTGCAAACTCATACCATCCAGGCCCCTCAGGCTAAGAAGAATCAGGCAAAACCTGTTTATAGTGGCCTAATAACATGTGCATGTATGAAGAGATGAGATAAGATAAGAGATACCCTGTAATCAAGGCTTTCCTCTTTCATATTTCTTTTGGGAAATGCACAGTAAGTCACAGAAGTGAGTTTTTTTTTTTTTTTTTACCTCCAACCTTTACCTTTTATGTCTGGGGTCTATTTGTACAGTAGGAGATTCACTGTATGTCTTTAAAACCTATAATTTACTGCAGCTGTTGTTTGGCTGGTTGCTCTGTGTCTTTCACTAATTTGACAATGGACTGCAGTGCTGTGAAGCCTGTGTTCGGCCACACACACACACACACAAACACAAACACACACACACACACACACACACACGCACACGCACACACACACATACACACACACACACACACAGGACTCAACAAGCAGCCTGCCTGCACTCATTGTACGCTGCAGAACAGAGTGAACTGGCACTTGGAAAGTTTGGACCACTGATCCAAACTACGTGAGTACTGTGAACACACAGACTCCCTACGTGCTCCCAGTCCACCCAGTAATGATTACGCTTTGGTGAACAACTGAGAAAAGGCTCGCTGACCTTGATATGCTATCACCAGCACACACACACACACACAAACACACACACACACTCTGTCTCTCTTTCATACGCACACACACAAACATACACACACACGCACACACTGTATGCAAATTTCTTATCAACATATGTGTTCAACCATCATAAAGAGAAAGCCTTAATGTTCCTAAAAGTAATCATCTTCTGTAGATGCACACATCTTTGTTCAGTCATATCCGCTTTTGGCATCAAAGATACATTTCTTTTTACTTCCATCTTTCTCACACACATGCTCTCTACATATGCACATGATGTACTTATCTCACGCACCCATAAATGGTCGCTATTGGCCCAGTCCTCCTATCATAGCTTTGTGGCTCAGCACACTTCCCCTTGCCCCTGTCAAGAGATGCAAAAGGCTGATATTTCTATAGCAGCTTTGGCTGCTATAAGAAGGTATCCTCCTTCAAGAAGTTACAGTGATATGCCTGAGCTTGTGGTGATATTGTGATGTTGCATTTGCACTTCAAATAAAAGCGTTTTTGTCCTCCAGGTTCCAAATGCTGCAGTTCTGGACTGAGATGTTCTCCTGAGTTCAAGTTCATATCTTGACGAAGGTTATCCTGAGAATAACTCACCTAACAACACACAATGGCTTCCAATATAATTGTGAGTATTGACACGTAGGCTACAGTAAAAACCGAGCCAAGTTGAAACAGAAATTCCAGTGGTTTCTATATACTATACTATATATACTTACAGCTTATTGTTTTTTTTATTATCACTGCATCAGGTGGTTAGGGTTAATGTGGGTTGTTTTAAGCAGCGAAGATTAGCGTCTGTGTGACAGCTGCATTCACACCGCCCTGTGTGACAGTGTTACATCTATTAAAATTCTCACGAATGCTGAAACCAAATTATCCTGCTTTATGGTGTGAAACAGGAAGTCAAAAACAAGCAGCGTTTAAGGCCACTTGTGTCCCTCATGCATGGTCACACCTTAAAACTACAGTGAATAACAGATGTTAAGATTGCTTGAGAAAGACTGATAGTTCTGGCAGCTTAAAATAACACTGTCAGAAAAAAAACAACAGAGCACAAATATGCAAAACAACTTTTTAATCCAACATTTGGGTTCAGTGATAAATATCTACGGAGGACAAAGGGAACATTGTTTAAAGGTTCATGACCTCCAAAAGATGCCTGTATTTTAACTTATATATTTCATATTTTTCAACACTGGAGACTGGTGGCATTTCGATATGCTACCAAAACGGTGAGGTGCAGTAACGCAAGGGGCTTTGGGGACAAACATATCATTTTGCCATTTCTCATGGCAGTTACCAGTTAAAGCTGGGGAAGGCAATTCTTAGCGTCATCGGGCAAAAATTCCATAATAACCTTTCAGTATTTTGTATTTGAAGTGTTCTGAGAGAAAGCTAGACTTCTGCACCCCCTCATGGTTCTGTTTTCAGGCTTTAAAAAATCTAGCCTGTGACGGGACACTTTGGCCAATCACAGGTCATTTCAGAGAGGGAGCGTTCCTATTGGCTGTTCTACAAATGCAGATGTGTTTGTACTTCAGACGGTGAAAGCCTGATAAAACAGCGGAAAATCCTGCAGAAAAAGTTGCTATTCCCGCATTGACAACAACTGCCTACACTGCAAAGCAACCCACAAAAGGAAGACGGACATCAAAAAGAGAGTCTGACAATAAAATGTGTCAATAAAACGTGTCAGAGATTGAGAGAACTTTGAGATCGTATCGGCATGTGTCTGTGCTCGCCTGGTGGGAAGGGTTTAGGCTAGAGAGGGGAAAGCTGCAGGAGGAGGGCTTTATTTTCATAATCTGGCATTTTATGCCTCCATGCAGGCGACAGCTGAGGCCGGAGGCGTTCTGTTTTGGGTTTGTCCGTCTGTCCGTCCATCTGTCTGTCTAGTCCATTCTTAAACACAATATTTTAGGAACGCACAGAGGAAATTTCTTCAAATCTGTTTATGTATTACATCTGGCACAAACATCCACTTGGACTCCAGGATGAACCGATTAGAATTTGGTGGTCAAAGGTCACTGTGGCCTCACAAAACACAGTTTTGGCCATAACTCAAGAATTCATACGCTCATTATGACAATTGTCACACAAATGTCTAACAGGATAAAATGATGAGGTGATGACATTTTGGACATCGATGTAAACTGCAACTTTACTAGTTGGGGAAGGCATACAACCGCAAGGCAGTAATTACATTTTTTTTTTTTTTTTTAGCCTTCTCCAGAAAACCTTAGCTTTAAGGTTTCACCAACAGGAAATCTTGTTTTCACCTGACAAAAAACTGCCATTATAAAGTTTGTCCAACTGTTACTCCCTTGTTCCCGATAGTCTCCTTCTTTCACCGTACATGTACGTGCATTTAAGTACTAGTAGGCACCAGTAAGTATTTTATTGGTACCTGATTCATACAACAAAATTACACTGTAAATCCCAGGCTGTGTTACCACTTTTTTTAAAATGAGCATTTTGCTGTCCAATTGCAAGGAGAAAGTAATTATTGATCAGCGTGAACACAGTTGGGAAGTGAACCCAGAACCAGAGAATTTCACAGCTGACGTGACAGCCAGTGTCGACCTGCCAAAACCAGATGTTCTCACTGATTGACCTGCCTACATCATATTTCATAACTAGATTGCTCATGCGTTACGGGTGATGCACCTACTAATCTGTGTGGAGGGATTTTCCCACGAGACAATGAACTAAACTGAATGAATGTTGTATTGCAGGTGGAGCAGCAGTTTTCTCACAAATTCACGGTGACGGTGGTTCGAGCCGAGAGCGTCACCAAGGGAGCGCTGGGTGACCTGCGTGAGTCTTGATCCATTCCAGTATAGTATATGCTATTTTCACTGGAATTGTTTCTACGTGGAGAAAATTATTTTAGATCAACTTTTCACAAAAAAACAATACAAATGTACTTATTCTGAGTACGGGGATACTTTAACTTTGGGATTTGGGGGCCATATTACAGAAACTTCTCAACAGTCAGATCCTATCTTAACTGTTTTGTAACCATGGTAACCAAGGGTTAATCTATGGCTTTTTTCCTATGGATTTAGGAAAAAAAAACATAGATTAACAGTTCCTAAGTCAATGTTCCTATCAAGATAGGACAAGTTTATTAAACAAGCATCCTAACTTCCCCAAATCTAAAAATAAACTCACCTAACTTTAGGATAACCGTTAAACTGCCCTAACTTTCACCTTTCCACCACTGTTTTTTTGCCTTCCTCTTTGTATCAGTTGTCGGTGCACTTATTTTCTTTTCGATATCACCAACGCTCTGTTGGATACCGGCTACGAATGAGACTGTGTCTGCTCTCTCTTAGCCAACTCTCTTTCTTTTGTCTCCCCAGATAGCAATTTCCCAAAAAGAACATCTTTGGATTTCTCTACAGATGTTGTTAGTGCCAATACCTGAAATAATATATGTTTTAGTGTGTTTCAATGAGAAAAAAAAACGGTTACAAAGTTGTTTAGCTTGGCGAGATGATAAAAGTAGCATCAGCTGCTAGGTAACAGACATAGAAGTTGATAAGCGATGTTAGATTGTATATTTCTTAATTTGATTCCTTAGCCTGAGATAAGATAAGATGAAGTGAGGTAAGACAGTTAGGATTTGCTTCTGTAATCTTAGTTTCTTCCTGTCTTATGACTAAAGATAGGAAGTTTCTGTAATACGGCCCATGCTATTCAGTAACACTGTCGAATGTGCGTGTGCTTGTGTGTGTGCAGTGGACACCCCAGATCCATATGTGGAGCTGTTCATCCCAACGGCCCCAGAGAGCAGAAAGAGGACCAAGCACATAGACAACAACATCAACCCAAAATGGAACGAGACCTTTCACTTCATCTTAGACCCCAACCAGCAGAACACCCTGGAGGTTAACACCTACATTTTATTTTCAGTTCATATAATACCATTACATTGAATATGATCATTGTTTAACTTCTTGACTAAACTGAACTGGACTCAAACACATACCAGAATAACTGATACGTAGCTCTTGAAATGGTTTTAACGTATGATGTTTATCTCAATCAGTTAACATTAATGGACGCCAATTATGTGATGGATGAGACACTTGGGACTGCGACCTACGACATCACCAAGCTCCGCGTAGGCCAGACAAAGATGGAGCCTTTCCTCATTGGCAAAGTAAGACATTCAAGCCCAGCACACTCTTTCATCATTATAATCTCATGTTGTGCAGGCGAGCATTGTTGTAACTTATAGTTGCTTCCTTTAAATATTAGTTAATATCCTATGTTTTCCAAAGAAATGAAACATGTGAAGATGGATTACAAGGAAATGTAATATTGCATACGATATGATATTGCTTATTGCTGAGAGAAGATATATTGCATATTGCATCAAAATCTCAAGATGACAGCTCCCATATCTGGGATATTTTGGCTTCACTTCTGTACAGTGGGAGGAGGTGCGTCATCCATCTTTATATACAGTCTATAGTGCCAACATAATAGCTCTTTTTTGGTGGTTAATTAATACATTATAACAGTTCTAAAGAAAAGTATAAAGTGGTTAATTACATTTCTATTTAAATGATGCAATGATTCTGCAAATGAGCAAAACATGCATGCAAAAACATTCATGTCTTTTTCCTTCTTATCTCCTTTTTCACCTCGTAGATTTTGTTTGTGACACTTTGTGTTTTCCTGTTGACAGAACTACTGACAACAATCAGCTGCTCCTTTACTGAACAGTAACCACATTTTTCATTGTGTTGACAGGCAACGAAAGTGTACTTAGAGATGTCGCTTGAGATCTGGTATGTATTCCCTTCAAAGTTAAAAATTGTCTAAGTATATTTTATTTAGTTTTACAGCAATAATTGTTTTGAGCAGTTCCCACAGGCCGGTGGAGTGAAGGCTTGTGTATAAATCCATCACGAAAGAATACATAGGAATTCGAGAATGCTTAGGAATTCATATGGAGCAATGCAGAAACTGAGATTAGAGCTTAAAGCAGCGTGACTCAGTAACAACAAGACACTTTTGTAAGATAATATAGGGTTAAAATGTATTATAATTCCCATGGCATCACTGCATAGGGGTTAGTGGGAGGATTTGGAAATGCCATACATGTTTGAAGGGTATGTAATTATGAGAAGGTGAGCAGTAAAGGTCATGACTGTTTGTCTGAGGATGTGAGTTTCACCATCCAGAGGCAGATCTTATCTGACCTAAAGATCAGTTTCAACAGCATCGGTATTGTTACGTACACAGAGAGATCATATCTGCCTTTCAGCGGAAATTCTTAGAGTTATTGTTTGTCTTCCCACTATCAGATTTGATTAAACCTTATTTCTGTTATTTGTTGCTGCAGTACCAAACTGGACCTGCGGTTCAGCCTGGCCCTGTGTGACAAAGAGAAGCAGTTCAGACAGACCCGCCGAGAGAGAGTGATGCTGGGCATCAAGAAGCTGCTGGACATGGAGAAGCCTCGCTTCCTCCCCAGCTCTCCAGAGGAG
Source organism: Sebastiscus albofasciatus (assembly GCA_916701655.1). Lineage (NCBI taxonomy): Eukaryota > Metazoa > Chordata > Actinopteri > Perciformes > Sebastidae > Sebastiscus > Sebastiscus albofasciatus. The sequence continues at coordinate 60,928 of CAKAOI010028236.1, read as the reverse complement.
GTGGGAACAGAGATTTAACATGGCAACTGTTGGCATTTGAAACTTAAACAGTTTTCAGTCATTTGTGTAATCTGTGAGGTGACAGCTTAATTTATTCAAGCACTCAATTTCACCATCTGTTTGTACCTCACTACATATAATACTTGAGTATCGAAATGTTTTACATGCGTCATGAAATATGCAGCCTGTTCGCAGGAAAAGGCGTATGAATGTCATGATAATGCGTAAGGCATTTAGGGTGTAATAAAAACGCCTTTCTTGCTTTTCAGGTGTCATTTGTACACCATGTAGTCTGTACTGACTGCAATGTAGACACGTAAAAATACTGCGATCAGAGCTAGCGACATAGAATAAAAAGACTGCTTATGACGGGTAGGAGGGGAGGTGGATGGGTCCAACAAACACAGGACATTCTACCAGGAGACTGCTGTTTTGATTTGCACGTGACATTTCTCACATTTTTTTAGTGATGTTTGTGACATGTTTTGCGTACTTGTGCTACGTTGTTACCATACGTATTTTACTTAGTTTATGTACTTTTTAACCTCAACCATGACATTTTTCCAACTAAGTGATTTTGTTGCCTAAACGTAACTGCGTAAGTTACTGTAGTTTTGTTGCGTGGCGTACAAATGACACGTGAAAACCATAAAATGCATCCTCATGACACGTGGAATGTCATTGTAATGTCGTGCTATTTATACGCCTTCCCGTGAGACACAAAAATGAGAGGCTGCAGCGTGCTGACATAAAGGCAATCGGTTCCTTACTGGGTTTCTTATGATTAAATCATTTTCTTAAGAATCAGCAGGCATGTACTTTTATTTCAGCTGAGTTACTGATACTTAAATTCTCATTACCTTCTTTGCATTCTTTATGCCAGCTATGTTAACCGTTTCCTGTCCGTGGCTTCTTATTTAGCGTACAGGGTAGTATCTCTTCTAAAGCTCTCAGCAAGAAAAGAATGTGTATTTCCCAAATATTCAAATATTTCCTTAAATATAGCCTCAATAATGAAGTGACATGGTGTGCCATTTCACTCTCTGCAACATGTTGTATATCTAGCTCACATATTGATGATGTTGCCTCTGCTAGCCTGCTGCCACACCACTCACCTGAAAGCTATGCTGCCATTTACTGCTGCTACTGCTATTCATAGAGCCCCACCTCTCAATCTACATTCCCCAAAGGGAGGATAGTTAATATATATGTATAATAAATCACTCCCTGCTGTGCTGAGTATTTATGTGGGGAGTGATAAGTTCAGAGTCTATAGATGCCAAATACCTACGCTGTGCATATTTTACACCCACGTAATAATCCCTTCCACACGAGTTAGTAAGCTATATAACTGCTGTAGTTTCTGGGAATGATGGGTTTGATATGTGTGCTAATTGTGGATGCTCTCATTCCTGTACAGATTCACTGCTATGAATAATGTAATCAGACTTGCTAAATTCAAAACTGTGATGCACTTTTTCACAAAGTGTGTTCTCAGCTTATAACCAACACTTTGACATTTCTCCCACTGGGAAGCGAACCTATACAGTAAGCCTCACAAACCTGCAAGCTCTGCACCCCTGCTCTGAGCTCAGCTAAGTTTCATTTTCTCACTGCTGGTGAGGTTTTGGCCAGACGCCCTTGGGGCTGGCCCCAGCCAGGCCTGCTCATGTCCTCAACATGTGCCGGAAGCTCCAGAGGAATGAGATAACCAGCTACTGCCTTCCACTATGCTCCAACATCCATCAAGTCCCTATCCAGCAAGACTCTCGGGGAAATATGTCTGTCAGAATATTCAGAACTGACCATGAGATAAACACAGACTGCAGAAAGGAAACCATGTTGCACAATGGGAATTATGAAATACCTGAAAATCTGAAGGCTCAAATGAAAAAAATGTTGCAAAGGCGTGATGCAACCCCTCACTGTATAGAGGCACAGGAGGGAAGTTACGCAAGCCGAAGGAATAAGAATGAATGCAAGACTCATACTCTAAACTGTGTATTATGTGATTATGCGATTAAGCAGGCCTTTGTCTTCTTCTTCCTCACTTTATGACTGTCTCCTTGTGTGTGTGTATGTGTGTGCTGCAGGTGCCGGTGATAGCCATAGCGGGCTCGGGAGGCGGTTTCCGTGCCATGGTCGGCTTCTCAGGTGTGATGAAAGCCCTGTTTGAGTCTGGGGTCCTGGATTGTGCCACATATGTCGCCGGCCTCTCTGGATCAACATGGTCTGTTTTTATTTCTCTCCTCTTTTTACACATTCTTCTCTCCTGACCCCTTTTATGTTTTAAGACACTTTTTCTCTTTTTATCACTTTGCTATTACTGCTATGTTCCTTTTGTCCCGATGCCTCCTCCCTTCTCTGGCAAACTTTCCTGCCTTCCTCTGCCGGTACGAAGCTGTCATCTAGTGAGCACTTCTGGCTTGTTTTAGTCTCAATCTTCATGTTTGTAGAATGACGTATTGGATTTAACTCCATTACAAGTGCAGTGCCTCCTTCATAAAACTTATCGAGAGCAGAGGGATATTTTAAAGCATGTATTTACTGATTTGACTACATTTTACATTGCACTGAGATTTGTACAATGTCTCTTTCTAACTTTTTTGCCTTTATCTCTGTACCGTAGGTACATGTCCACTCTCTACTCCCACCCAGAGTTTCCAAATAAGGGCCCAAAGGACATCAACCTGGAGCTGATGAAGAGAGTTAGCAGTAACCCACTGAAGCTGTTGCTGCCCCAACACATCACCAACTACATCCAGGCCCTCTGGACCAAAAAGGCTAAAGGGCAGCCTGTTACCTTTACTGACATCTTCGGTATGCTCATAGGAGAGACGCTTGTACCTGCGGTAAGCTGTTGTTGTTTTTTAATTTAGATGGAATTCCTTATTTCGCTGTCTCCTCCTTGCTCAGCAGTACGTCAAACCTCCTCTGCCCTTAAGACCCCATGTTTCATTTCCTCTTTTCTGTTTCTGTGTCTTCCCCTTCATTTGTATTTCTACTTTTTTATTTTACTCCCAACACCACACGATGACAAAGACAACTCCTGCTACCTGCAGAGCGTAAATGACTCAATGACTGTGTTCTCTCCCACCAGAGGATGGACATCAAACTGAGTGGCATCCAGGAGAAAATAAACCAGGCCCAGAGTCCTCTTCCTCTCTTCACATGTCTGCACGTCAAGCCAGATGTTTCAGAGCTCATGTTTGCAGGTAAATAGCTGTCTTTGCATGTGCCTTAATGTTAAAAAGGTGTGTTGCATGTACACCATGTCCCTCAGAGAACTATTTTGTGTATGTAAAGAGTAACTGGAGATGATCAGATGAGCTTGGCCACATGCAAAACAACCAAGCGGTGCTTATTTCCTTATAATGCTGCTCCGCCGCCACAGAGAGGATGTGCCATGGTATGGCGGGCTGTCAATGAAGGCTCTGTGGTGCCAGATAGCAGCTGTGCTATATCGAGGAACTGAATAGCCCATGTTGTATAGTACTTCCTCATTGTTGATGCCACCTGCACAGCAGCTGTACGCTACATTTCTCTGGAACAAACATTTGAATAGAAAATACAATAAAGAAGCATCAAAAATCTCCAGTGATATCGTACAGATCAGTACTGGCTTCAAAACCAAAAGATACAGTATTATTACAGTTAGACTCAACACAAAAAACTCATCGTGGTAGCTGCAATTCCAGTTAAATCACACACAGACATTACACACTTGATTTGTTCCTGTTTCTAACTTAATGCTGGGATTGGTAATGTTGAAACTAGCAAGAGTACGCTAGATTAAAAAAATTATACAACTGAAAAACTCTCCCCAGTGTTGCAACTCTTTTCCAATGAAAGTAGCAGCACTAGCTTCAAAAGTCCCTAAATCTAGCGAGAAAGACGCCAAGTCAGCAACACTGACAGTCCGTCGCTTCAGGCATCCCTCCAAAGCCACTCCCCAAAATTATCATTATGAACGTAAACAACGAACATGGCTATTGTTAGTACACACAGCTGTGAGTTTCATTCATTCACAGCTTCATTCGGAGTGAATGAAATGATTGGATGTTTATTAGTCTTGCGACAGCCGCAGATACCAGATTTTTGTTCCTTTTTTTTGTCAGTATTTGTATTATTATTATTATTATTGATTGCTGTCAGGATGTAATGAGAATTTCAACAAATATAACAAAAAAATTATTTGAAGTGCATTACCAACCCTAGCTTGAAGGAAATGCCCGTGCTCAGAAATCAAAATTGAATTGTTGTTTTTAATCTTTAAATATTGCTGTTAAAGTATCAAAGTTGCTTAATTTTGTGTTCGAAGAAGGACAAAACGATGCATTTTAAACTGCGTCTGTTTCAAACACACTTTTGTCAACACATTGACAAAAGCTCCTAAAGCCAAAGAAAACAGTGATACAATGCTCTACTTATAGATCTTTAGTGACAGGAAGACATGGTATTAATCATGTCTGCCACACAATTGTGATGACACAATAGAAGGCTGGCATGCTATTTGTTATTTCTGGCTGATGAAGTGCCAATATTGTGCAGGGCCTCTGTTCTTTAGGGTGAGGCCACACTCAATCCTAATCTAGAGTCTAGAAACTAAACATAAAAAAAACTGACCTTCAAAAAGTACACGCTCAAGTGCTAAGTCCTTACAAGTGTGACTAAAATAGACTCTCCTCTTACCTAAAATCTCCGGTTTCTTTGTGACCTCAATGGAAAATACCATATTGTCAAAAGACAGCTTAAGTTAAGTTAAGCTGTGAAATGCTCTTCACATTTAAGAGGCAATTATTGTCTGAAAGGTTACAGAGGTATGTGCCTGCATCTCTGAGTTTGTTTGTGTGCATTTGTGCAACTATTTGTGTTTGCATGCCTGAATGTTTGTGTATGTGACAACTGTTGTTGCAAATGTGACCTAATGACTAGTTGGTGAAAAGAGAAATGTAGCCTGAATAACCCCGTTGTGACCTTATTGACCTCTGTGGTTCCTCCCACTCTCTGTGTATGTATTGTGTATGAATCCTGTTGTACTTAAATACCCCTCAGGTACAGAGCACACTACAGACAACACAGAGGTTTATTGTCTATGACTTCTCCTACTGTTGTTTACTACTGACAACTGCAGACACTCTGACTGCTATTTAAATATAATTCCAGATACGTTTTCACAGAAATGCATTTTGGGACTTGAGAGATTGAATTGAAAGTGTCCATCTCCTCCAAGACTGCAGACAGCCTAGATTTTTTTAAATATTCAGTAGGGCTGTGCATTGGCAAGAATCAGTTGATACAGTACGTATCATGATACAGGGATTACGATTCAATATATTGCGATACTGTAAGCAAGGTGATATATTGCAGGTTTTTAATATAATTTTAGGAAAAGTGTTATAAAATAAAGAACACTCCACCATATGTATAAAAACTGAGTAAAAACAATAACTTTTTAATGCAATCAGAACAGTGGGATCTGCATTTGCATTTATCACAGTCCCTGTAACATCCAACATCATAGCACTACTTTGAGAGGGCACATCTCTTTGCAAATGAAATAAAGTATTGACTTAGTTAATCTTTGCATGTAAACTATTAATTAAGAATGAATACAGTGTTTTTGAGAATCAGTACAGTACCACAAAATATATTATTGCGATACTCTATGTTTTTGATATTTTCTTATATCCCTAATATTCAGTGCTTCAGTGTGAGCATAACACTTTTAAATTTGTGCTGTTTACTGACGGTACATGCATTGTTATTCTATGAACAAATGTACACGGAGCAGACATATTAGTCAGTGAAGTAGTACTAGTGTTGAAGTACTCAAGATCAGTCTTGGAATCAACCGCACTTTTAATGCCTTTTCCCGGTCTCAGATATAGAGGACTCAGGATTTTCTTTCAAGACCGTCCAGCCACAACTGCGGGGATATCACTAACTAAATTATTATATGTATATTTGGCAATAAAAGAGGTGGTTGAAAAGGGATCTTCATTTGTTTTCTGTGGGTGTTTTTATGGGAATGTGGATCTTTCAGATCAAGTTGAGGAGTGCATATAGTTCGACATTTTATCATAAGTGTGTCATACAGTGGGGGACTTGCACTGGTGTGGTTTGGTCTTGACTCAGTCTCGTCCCCCTCAAGTCTTGACTTGATCTTGGTTTAGGTGGTCTTGACTACAACACTGGTGACTGGTGCTTGTGGTCTTGACTACAACACTGGTGACTGGTGCTTGTGATCTTGACTACAACACTGGTGACTGGTGCTTGTGATCTTGACTACAACACTGGTGACTGGTGCTTGTGATCTTGACTACAACACTGGTGACTGGTGCTTGTGGTCTTGACTACAACACTGGTGACTGGTGCTTGTGGTCTTGACTACAACACTGGTGACTGGTACTTGATGATGATGGTAATCATATTGGTTCAAGAAATGTGTTACTGTCCATTACATTAACACTGAGGTTTCAACCTGCAGACTGGGTGGAGTTCAGCCCGTATGAAATTGGGATGGCAAAGTACGGCACCTTCATGACCCCCGACTTGTTTGGAAGCAAGTTCTTCATGGGAACCGTTGTCAAGAAATACGAGGAGAACCCTCTTCATTTTCTGATGGGTGAGAAAGATGATTACGTCTAAAAGATTCAGACCAGTTTACATTAGTGAACCTACTAACTGTGTTTTCACTCTGCCAGGTGTGTGGGGCAGCGCTTTCTCCATTTTGTTCAACAGAGTGCTGGGAGTCAAAGACACCGTTGGTGGCTCCACCATGGAGGAGGAGTTAGGTAATCTTTCTGTTTCTCTTTCTACGTATGTTTTGTCCGGAGCTGCAATCTTCTGATAGGTAAACTCTAAATGATGCTTATTTGCAGGTTAAGTGCAAATCACTTAATTAAATACATTTGTTAGATTGACTGGAACAGCACAGAAATCCAATGATTGACAAAACAATCTCATCACCAGCTCAATTCAGTAGCTGTTCACATGATCTTCATCAGTTCGCTCAGTTGTCATGGAGCTGTAGATGTTCAAATGTCCATTTTTTCCAAGCATGTGTCATCCGTGTTGGCTTCAAATTTGTGATTGAAAGTTCATTCTTCACCTGCTGAGGAAGGAACAAAAGCTCCAGAACAACCACTAAATGGACCGTTTAATAAGACTGTTTTGTCCACTACTGTCACCCAGGTAACAAAATTAACTTTCAGTCGCAGTTAAATAATAATTTTGCAAGTTGTATCATACAATAAAACAATTAACCAACAATTTAAAATAACAAAAAATATTGATTGAACTTGACAAATTGGTAGTTTTGGTCTCAGTCAACTATGAGGGCTTTTCCATTGGCATTTTTGGCTGCGCCGAGTCAAACCATGCCGTGGTGATTTGCGCTTCCATTACCAGTTTTAGTGTACCGAGCTGTGCGCCCGAGCTGCGAGGACCATCTCCGGTGTCGGTCCAAAGTGCACCCGACCTGCCTCCAAGCAGGTTGCAGTGACGTCTCGCCAACCGCGGCCAACCCATGATGATGCCCCTTCTCCCCCTCAAACAAGCATGTGTTGCGAGTAATTGGTTTCGAGCAGTTTGATAAGAAATTAAATGTTTATCTCTGAATTAGCGATGCTTTTTAGCGGCTATTCTTAATAAAAACAAGTCTACTAATACTGCAAAGAGAAAGAGAATTCCTTTGACCACTACACATACACCTTCAAGCAGGTAGCCCTGTTGTAATGGAGATGCAAGTCCCTGCCACGCTGGGCAACAAAATCAAACCGAGTCGAGCCTAGACAGTACGTATATGGGAAAACCCATTAAGATTTCTTAAGTAGATCAGTCATTTTTTATGGTTTTTCATGCTGAATGACTCATTTCCAAGAAACTTATGAGCAAATCTCTGGTAAACACAAGATTTAAAGTGGTGCTTTTGTGTGATTCTTTGTGAAGAAACTACAGATCTGTCTATTAAATCATCTAATTGATTAGTTGACAAAAGTCTACGAGTGTTGAACTAATAATTTCTTTGGTCGAGGACAGCCCTAGATTGAAGTATTTTTTCATTAAGTGCACTATGTACTGTAAATAAAAACACTATTTCTGGCTTGTAAATGTAGCTATATTTATGTTAATCCAAAACATATATTTATAAACTTGGATGTACTTGCCAATACATTCATTATTGCATAAAAGAAAATATATTTCCAGTGTCCAAAAATCTAACTAAAATGGGGATCATCTTTGTATACAGCATGCGTGACAAAACATTGTGAGACAAATCTTGAAAATAATCTGAAGTATGTGTTTCGTCATGGGTAGTTTGTGTAAGTAGGTGTTTGTTTCCAGATAATGCCTTACTAAAATAACTCCCATGGTACACCCTTCCACTGAAACTGACATGTTCGAGATCCTATTGTTGTCTGTATTGTCTTAACTCTGTCTCACGGCAGAATTATTTCCACACACGCTGACATCTGATGGTGTCCTCTCTAAAAATAACAAACCTAAAATTATCTCACCAGATTTAAAATATGTAGAATGAGTGGGAGTGTGTGATGTTATCACAATAGTGGGAAAGTATCTGCTTTCCTGTGAATATTCCAACAGTTGTGGTTGAATGCATTTGTTTGGGGTAACCTTTAAACATTCAGACACACTGAATTGGTTGTACAAAAGTACTGAGAAGAACGTCTCCTCCCAGTTTAAGAACATCTTAGTTTATCGGGTGTATTGCATTTCTCTGAGGACTTATTTTTGTAGAGATAAACAATAGTGACAGTGAATTTGATAATGTCACATAACTGAATAAAAGCATTCTGTCAGGTACAGCGTTGACATGTGGCATTAGTCAGATTAGCAAGCTGCTTTTGAAGTTGTAACCTGATGAGTGAAGCTGTCTTGTGTCTTACAGAGCAGATCAAACCACAGCACATCGTCGGAGAAGACAGCCTGGACAATGACGACGAGCCACGTAAAGGTGAGCTGAGATATGCGTGATTCATACAAGGATCTAACAAACAGATGGTACAACAGAGATGTTTGAATCCAAATGGTATCTGTAACTATTTTGAATCATTGAGTTTGTGGGAAAGTCGTTGCCTTAAGACATTTTTCTAAATTTCTGTGGTAATGCTGTTAGCGTGACTCTGCTACATCAGAACAGCTACTGTGGTTTCTGTCAGGGCAGGAAAAAGTACTGATACTTGATACTTGATTCACTTTTGTTTGAAGACTCCATACTGTATGTTAGAAATGTTGGCCTATGAAGGGGTGTAAATGTGTTTTGCTCTCTATGATCCTATTAATAGTAATGTACAAGCCGAATTAGGAAGTTGATGTTTTTTCTTTGCAAGTATGAGCTTTAGTTGTGTGTGAAATTGTAGATGGAAAGGGAAGGAAGAGAGAAAGACAGAGAGGGGGAAGGTAAGATAGAGTGGGTCGTTTGTTTCAAGTTTCAAATTAATTACCCTTGCAGATAGAATAAAATGTTTCTTTGTACAAAAGGCGTAAAAAAGATATTTTAATACTCCGGAACCAGTTATAAAATCACTTCTGCCTCTTCTTTTTGTTACAACTTCATATGGCATCTTTAAAGTCCCTCAAAACTTGTTCCAAATATTAACTACTTTCGACTAAATATGCAACTCTTAAACCCGCAATAAACTACTTTTTGGATACTTTGGGGCAGCAGTAACAAGTTGTGAACACTACGTTGACATATCATCACCTTTTAAAGGCAGGGTCGTGATCTTGAGAAACCAGCAAGAGTACACTAGATTTTTAAAAATGATCCAACCAAAAAAAAACAGTCCAGTGTTGCCAACTCTTTTCCAATGAAAGTAGCAGCACTAGCTCCAAAAGTCATTAAATCTAGAGAGAAAGTCACCAAGTCGGCAACACTGACAGCCTGTCGCTTCAGGCCTTCCTCCAAAGCCACTCCCCCAAAATTATCATTATGAAGGTAAACATATAATGAACATGAATGGCGAACTTGGCTATTGTTATTACTCACAGCTGTTAAAGTAGCAGCTTGTGGAAGACTCCAGTGATGCACAATGAGTGCACACTGGCAGACAGGCAGATAGGTTTATTACAGTCCTGCGTAAGCCACAGATACCAGATTTGTTCCTTTTTTTTGTCAGAGCGTTCTATTTATTGATTGCTGTCAGGATGTAATGAGAATTTCAACTAATATAACAAAAAATATTTCTAAAATCGATAGGTGAACTTCTTATATTGCTCTATTTACACGTCCAGCAGTTACAGAGCAACATCATTATTCAGTTGGAGTTGTGCTTCTGGCTACGTGATGAATGTTGAGACCAATATTCATTCTCTTTTAGTTCTGTTTTTGGTCTCCACCAACTCCTGACAGAAGTATCTGGCTCTTCATCAGCTAAATGCTAGTTGGTAGCTGTAGGCAAAGTAGATCAAATTACATTTTGGAAGGTAGACTGGTAACCTTTTTTGTTATGTGATTCTTGTAAATTATCTCATTTACTTTTATTACAGAAAAGGATTAATTTTCTGAGCCACAGTTAAATTCTTTTCCACAACATTTGATTTGACAATATTTTCATTATTTTGGTGCTCAGCTGGGACAGAGAATCAGGAGGCAGAAGACGAGTTCAGTCGCACCGCTCAGGCTAGCTGGGTTCAACGCATGTTCACATCGTTCTTCAGTGACTCATCCTTATTCAACACAAGAGAGGGCCGGGCCGGGAAGGTAACTCGATATGTTCATTGTTCATTCAACATTATGTAACACTTCATACAAAACACTGCATGTGCTCCAGCTGCATTGTTGTTACACTTTTCCTGTATTCAAATTCACAACAACCTTGTTGCCAGGTGCATAATTTCATGCTGGGCCTGAACCTGAACACCAGCTTCCCGTTCTCCCCGACCAATGAGGTCATGAGCCACGCCCAGACACCTGAGGACGAGGTGGACGCCGTCACAGGTGAGAAAGATAGTCACAATTAACTGCTCAAGGAAATGAAAAACAGGACAGGACATAATCATTTTTTTGTGGTTTTCATTCTCCAGTTTCTTGTCAATCTTGTCTGGCAATGTTTAGGAACTGTATCCAGTTGCATTAGGAATCATATTGAAATATGTGGAAATGGATGAGAACAATTGAATAGTAACCTTTTTCTTAATTTGCATGTAGATGCATGTGGATGTAATTACAGTTAGGGCTGGGCTAGGGCTGACCAAATCTAAATTGTATTGATTTTGTACTGTAGTTTGGTCCTTACACAGCTTCTCACAGTTTTGTTTTCTTAAAGATGCATTCATTGTTTGTCTTGGCCACTTAAGGGAAGTGAAGCAAGCTGTAAACAAAGCATTGACATATCATCACCTTATAAAGTTGTTACGGTGAATGTCCTAGAAAACAGCTGCCTATTTACACATCTGTCTAACGGGACAGATGTGTAAATAGGCAACATAAGCATTCATTCATTTAGATTCATGTCCTTTGAGCGCTGGTTTGGTCTCCACCAACTCCTGAAGAAAATATCCGGTTCTTTAGCTGCTAAATGCTCCACTATGTTCACCGGCTAGTTGCTAAGTTTGTCTGTCTGATGCTTGGTGCTAGGCCGGTAGTTTACAGCGGCCTTTTAGAGCTTTTTTGCTGCAAACAGTTGACTGTGATGAGAGCGGTGAGAGTGAACCAAAACAGTAAAGTTGCGGACCGTAAAACTGAATCAATGAACTGAAAGACGCCTCAAAGCTCTGTAGAGCTGAGGGGAACTGCAGAGACGGGTGTTAATTTTCTGTGGGTTCAAGGAACTTCTTTCACATTACATGCTGTCATTTTAACCCCTTGGTAATATAAAAAATATTGTTTGTGCAGAGTTTACATGTTCTTTTCGTGTTAGCATGGCAGGTGTGGTTTGAACATTTTCCGAATAATACCCAGCCCTATTTCCATTGAACATTACGTAGTTGAGTCATTCATTGGGTCAGTCATGCGGAGTAAAAATTGGCTGCAGCCCAATCCCATTGTCCCAATCATGTTCCTGCATCATTTAGTTGATATAGTATGATTTTCTCAGACCCAGATGAGTTTGATCGTATATACGAGCCTCTGGATGTGAAGAGCAAGAAGATCCATGTAGTGGACAGCGGCCTGACCTACAACCTTCCCTACCCTCTCATTCTGCGGCCGCAGCGCGGCGTCAACCTCATCATCTCCTTCGACTTTTCTGCACGACCCAGCGACTCCAGTCCCCCATTCAAGGTCAGAGTCAAAACTCTTTTTACAGTCACATATTGCTTAAAAATGATCTGCACAAACAGGGAATCTTGAAAAAACTTTTGTAAATGTATCCCACAGGAGCTCCTATTGGCTGAAAAGTGGGCTCGAATGAACAAGCTTCCATTCCCCAAGATCGACCCCAAAGTCTTTGACCGCGAGGGCCTGAAGGAATGCTACGTCTTCAAACCAAAAATAGGCGAAAAGAACTGCCCGACTATCATCCACTTTGTCCTGGTCAACATCAACTTCAGGAAATTCAAGGCACCTGGTAAGTATGTGCATGCCTCAAGGTTTCCACAGCATGTGTGAAGAGGAAAATATGCAAAGGCTCTTTGTATTATTATAATAATGCCTTTTTACCGTCATGGCACATGAGGCACCTCTTCCTCGAAATTGCACACAGTAATTTAACCATATCCGGTCCGCAGCAGACAGTTTTTATGTTCAGCCAAAAGTTGGGCCACTCATTTGAGTGACCCCAATAAAAAAAGTCTCTGCGCAGGGTCTGTGTGGTTTCGTAGTGGAAATTGTGTGTCTGTCCTTAGGCATACCTGCAGTTTACTGAGTTTGAGTGTGTGTGCACACACAGAGATGTGGACCACAGTGTGTTCAGTGTGAGCTGCTCGAGTGAATTATGGTTCCTTGAGGAGCCAGGTGCTGGTAGAGAATCTCCCGCTCCAGTGGGAGAACTCTGTGTAAACAAACCATATATCATGAGCCATACAAAGACGCACTATCTCCACATCACCTCATCTCCACCGCTGCCTCTTTACATTCATTTGGTCATCAGCCCACATACTTCCGTAGTCTGTTTATGGACGTTATATAAGCTTTTTGCACTCAAACCAAAAACACATCGGAAGGAATTATACCATAAATGGACTTTCCGTTTGTGGGAGTTATGCAGGCCATTATAGAGTTGGTCCACTATTGTTTTTGGCGCATTTTCCTTCCTTCCTTCCTTCCTTCCTTCCGACATTTGGTTTTTCCTCTTTACTCCTGTAATAATACAATAAAAGCAAAATCAGGATCAATGTTACATTTTCCCTCAAAAAGTAGCTGATGTGAATAGTTATTCTGAATATTGGGCAGGAAAGTTTATTCTTGACCTTAGAAATAGTTAAGTGTACAAAATAATACTGAGAAAAAACACTACGGTAGTAAATGTATCTTGAGTCATTTAAAGTTCAATTACATCTTGTCAACACACAAACGCCAATATTCCATATACATAACGCAAATGGAAACGCTAGTGTGCTCACAGTGTCAACAATATTTAAGTATGCATTTTGCTTGATCCCTATACAAATAATGTACCAAACAGGTCTAATAACTCCAATAACCTTGCTCCAAATTCTTCACAGCAGAGTCATGACAGCATCATGTAGGCTATAGCTATTTTCCAAATAATCCAATTTCAGCTCCTCAACTGAAATAATACCAGTGCAAATCTCTCCTATATACTCCCACACACATGAAATATGCTCAAGCAAGTTTCATCAGCAACAACGACTAGAGATAAAATACCTTTTCACATCTGACATCTGAGCGCTAGCACCTGCTGCTTCTTCGTCTTTTGGAGCAACGGCGGTAACGTTCATTGTGCTAGCAGTGATAGTGGTCACTTGGTTCAGTGGTACTGGACTTGAATACGCTCCGTCATCCTTGCTAACTCTCCCAGGATCAATATCTTGACAACGAATCCCTCTTTTGAGCTCCTTCAATTGTCTCCTCTTTTTCAATTCAGATAATTCAGGTAATTTGTTTAGACATGCTGCAGTATTTCCTTATCCTCACTTTACATTTGTATTGTTTTTTCCTCAAAGACAATCAAACTTGGTATCAGTATACACGGCTACCATTGGCTCGTGAGAGCTGGGGGCGGGAGGTGGGAGGCAGGATAGCAGCGGCTGCAGGTGCAGCGTGATTGACACATTCCTCAGCAATTCATCGTGCTAACAGAACGTGTAACCTAGCGAGACTTCAGTTAGGTTACGCCACGATTTTGCTCATGAATAGTTGGCCCACATTTTCCAACCTTGGCAATTGCCTAGTTCACCTATCAGCAGATGGAGCGCGGATTTCCATTTTTTCTGACCACTTAATGGACCAGTGTGTAGGATTTTGTTGCATCTAGTGGTGAGATTGCAGATTGCAACCAACGTAATACCCTTCGCTCACTCTTCCCTTTCCAAGCGTGTCAGAAATCTAGACATAGGCTGGAAACTGGCTGAGAGGGGAAATTCTCGGTGGCTGCATCTGTATGAAGGGCTCATTCTAAGCTGACGAAAACATAAATTCTTAGTTTTAGGTGATTATACAGTAATGAAAACTTACATCAACCCTCTTTCTTACTTATTAATTTGCTTACAGGTGTTCCCAGAGAGACTGAGATGGAGAAGGATTTGGCTGATTTTGACATCTTTGATGACCCAGAGTCACCATTCTCCACTTTTAACTTCCAGTACTCCAACGAGGCCTTCACCCGACTCCATGACCTCATGGAGTTCAACACACTCAACAATCTGGAGGTCAGTTTTGTCCTAATAGTTTCACTACAGGAGTTTTACATGGTATGGATGCAAAGTTGGCGTAGATAACGTTTCTGACATGAAACAACAGGAAACAAAAGTGATGTCCGCAGTTTGTAAGACTGAAGATTATCAGGGGGTTAAAAACGGATTCAGGCCTTTGTTACATTGGCTTACTGACTTCCACAAATTCCCTCAGTCATTCTTTGTTAATCCAGCTTCATTCAGTGTTGTCAGCCGGGAAGTTTTACATTTTTGTGTTGTCACCACACAAATATCAGTTTGTTGTGCAACATCAAAACTTTTCAAATCCCAAAGGCACGTCTAAGACCGGATACTACAAGTTTTGTCTAGTTCATAGTAGGTGTGTTACCCGAAGAGGTCATGCTGACTTTCACTCTAAATATCTGAGTCACTTCCATGCTGAGTAAGGATTAAAATGTGATTCAGTGTATTTGTTTAATTCACTGTAAGGTCAACTCATTCAGATAGAGTTAATCGGATTTGAGCACAGTTTTAGACAGCCGCACTAAAGTATGTAAAACCCAGTGAGCATCCTCCAGAGACTGAGATGTGAAGCCAATGCAGAAGTGCCTTAAACTTACATTATTTCTAATAGCCAGCAGCGGGCGACTCCTCTGGTTGCAAAAAGAAGTCTGATTGTATAGAAGTCTATGAGAAAATGAGCCTACTTCTCACTTGATTTATGACCTCAGTAAACATTGTAAACATGAGTTTATGGTCTCAATCACTAGTTTCAAGTCTTCTTCAATACAGCATGATGTTCATTTAGTAGATTATGGTCCCATTTAGTCAAACAGACCATAAAGCAGGGGATGCTTTAGGGCGTGGCTACTTTGTGATTGACAGGTCGCTACTACGGCGTTGTCCGGTCTGGGTGTTGTCTTTGTTTTACAACTTTAATCCTTCCACAGTGTGTTTTCAGTTCATGAAAGTTAATTGTAACATTTTGGTCGCCTAGAAATGTGTTATTCAGCGTTCAGTTGTACTTAGCTGCCGAACTCGTGACTTCAAAACGGCAGTCCACAAACTAATGAGTGATATACGATGACTACTTCCACTTCTTATATCCAGTCTATGGGAATACCACATTTCAGCTTGATGTTACGTCCATCAAAGTTTATCAATATATGAGAAATCTGCCCAGCAATACCAAAGTTTGGTAATTTATGCAGCATTATTTAGATGGCCACAACAGACTTAAATAAACGTGAGCATACTGATCTTAAAGCGGTGTCAATCAACATGTTTAACCATGCTATCGGCTCTAGGGATGGTGTTGTCGGTCGGTCTGCTACACTGGGCCTGATTGCAGTATTTCAACATCGTTGGATGATATGTGAACCTATAGACCTATTCCTATAATAAACAATATTTGATAAGCTCACCTGCATTTTGAAGTATAGCTTAATGGATTTGAGGTAAGAAATTTTCTCATTGATCAAAAAAAAAGGTCACAGCATGTGAGCAGAGTGGAACGCAGGGAGCATGAGTGGAAGAATTTCGGATGGAGCACAGAGCGGATTTTTAAGGCGTCGCCTTATCTCCCGCTCCAATTTCAGCATGCCCAAGAGAGCCCGACACAGAATGTATCTGTGTATTGTGCACGACACCTGCATAGGATTGTTTCAGACTTGTGTCATCCAAAGCCAGTGGGACAGACACAGCTTCTATTCACATGATCAAAAGTACTCCATTGGTATCATTAGCACTTTAAGGGTACTGGTATTGGTACTGGCATTGTAATTTTTTAAACGATACCCAACCATATTGATGATACAATATAGACTGATGCACTATGGCATTTTGGATTTAATCCCTGTATTTGTCCCCTGCAGGTGATTAAAGAAGCCATTAAGGACTGCATCGTGTCCCGGAAGGAGAATCCCTCGAGCATCTCCCGTCCCTTCTCCCTCAGCGCGATCCCGAAAAAGAAGTTTCCCAAAAGAGATCCTCGGGCAAAACCCTGGAGCCTCCTGGAAAACGATAACTAGTAGCCTGACCTAAGACTTTGGATAAAGTGGACTTTAGGGATTTTTTTCTAGATTCAGTCTTAAAGTAAAATATTTTCTTTTTGGAAAATGTCATTGTGTTGATCTCCTTTCTGTACCCTTTTAATTATACTTTGTAAAGAACTTTAACGTTTACTGGTAAAAGCCTTATGATTGCATTCATATACAACACAGTGAGAATTTTCATCTGGCTTTATTTGCACGAATGTGACTGCTGGGAAGACTGTTGGTGTTTGAAACCACTGATGTCCGCTTTTCCCTGCTGGCCGTGAGAAAGACTGGATGTTGAAAATCAACACTTAGTAAACACTGCAGTGTGTCTGGATTGTTACAGCTCACATCTGGCTTCATCACAAACAACTGGATTAGTTAGTTAGTTAGTTATCTCTTAGTTCTTCATGTATGAAAGAAAAGTCCACTTCAGATGCGTTGTTCATTCACTTCACTTGCATCATCAGAAGTGTCTACTCCAGTTGCAACAGTCTCGACGCATGTGGACACCTCTTGGTTTTCAGTTCATGCTTCCTAGTAAAGCTGCATTTGCATCTTATCTATGACTTTTCATTCAGCCATGGAGCTTTGTGAATGAACTGTTTGTCAGCTGAACTCTTTCCATATTGACTCCAGAACATGCAAATCACCATGTTTTTTATGCCGGATGGCTCGTCTAAACATGTAATCCTGTTTGAAAACATGGAAGCGGAAACTGTAACCATTGGTTTTGTTTGATGGCAACTCCTAGACACGCCAAGTGCACCTCCTCTGGATACCTCAAACATCTCAATGATGCTTACCCAACTACAGGGAAGTAGCACTCCCTGCTCCCCTCTAGGGAGTGTCTCATATTAAAGCCACCATTTTGGAAAAACAAAACTTGATGCCATAGAAACGGCCCTGCTTCTATTCTCCCTCTCTCTCTTTATATCTCTAGGTGTGTTTATTTTCCTGATCATGTTGTTTCAGATACAGCCACAGTTTTTTTTCTTTGCTCCTTCAACAAACTCAACTCAACTCGCTACAGGACGCCTCCAACGCCCCCGTACAATGAGGTGGAGCTTGGGTCAGGATCAGGAGACCCGCTCGCAGCTGAAAACGGTGGCTCTCTGCCGCACTCAGTGGAATTTTACACACTACACCTACACCTGCAGCAGGGGAGGCCTGGAATCTGACACACTACACCACCTATACCTGCAGGGGCCCAAAGGCTGCACACAGAGCAGTGGAATTTTACACTGAAGCATTTCCAACCCCTATACGCTCATGTTTCAGCCCCGCTGGTTTGGAAGAAACTGAGAAAACTGAGAAAACACACAAAAAAAGTGTTCAGCAGTCTCGCTGCAGGGATTCATGACCCACAAACATTTGCAAATGCCTTCATGTTGATTTGTTTTAGCAGGTCTTTTGTAGTCAGTTTTTGCATGTTTTCTGCAGTTTCTGTCTTATGTCTTCTTTAAAGAAATAGTTTGTGGAATATGTTTATTCACTTTTGTTTATTTGACACCACTCTTATATCTGTCTGTTACATATAGAGAGCCGAAGTCATGGCCTGGTCTCTGTTCTACAAGCTTCTGTAACGGTTTGTTTCTAAACCTAATGGCTGGTGGTTAGGCTGGAGTCTATTGACAAACCTGCCTTTAGGCCTATATGTCTTGTTGCATGTGTGGTTTGAGCTAAGATACACCCACACAACATGGCTGGGGTAAAACAAAGAAGAAGAACAAAGGGGGAAGGCAGAAATATAGCCTAAGCCTCTCATTAAGGTGAAATGAGTGCACCTGAATGCGGCGGTTCCTTTCCAGGCAGGACTGTGCCTCAGGTGTGCTAATTTATTTTGGATTTTATTTAACCGTTATTAATCCAGGATAGTCCCATTGGCATTTGAAATCTCTTTTCAAAGGGAGTCCTGGCCAAGATGGCTGCATAAAGGTTTCCCACATAAAAGCACAAATAACAAAACAGCAAAAAAAAGTCTATAACAACATAAAAATCTCACATAAAAGAGACAATTAACCGACTTAAAACAAACAGCAAATTGCATTAAATGATGAACTAGCAGGGTTCAGTAACAGGATGTATACATTCAGTGTCCTGTATTTATAATCTTCATGCTTAGAAAATAATCTAGTTTAAAGTGTCTCTGTAGCTCACATCAAAGAGAGCGGGTTCGAGGAATGACATAATTTGTCCGCATTATGGAAGGTTGCAGCTACTGATAGTCAGTAAAGAACATAGATAAGGAGGCAGTTTGTGCAATATGACCTTATAAAGAAAACTGTGCGGTTGTATAAGGAGGACAAACCAACTTACTCATACAAACTGCAATGACGTGTGCGGAAACCCAAACTCAACAAAATTGCAATGCAGCATGATAAACTGAACCTAACATTCATCATCAAAGACGATGAACTAGCATGCATATATAAAATATCATCACAATCAATTGCTGTTAAAAACGTTGTATGAATTAATTTTTTTCCTTGCACCAAAAGAAGAATAGCATTTGTTTTCTATGACAGAAACCTAATCTAACGAAGGTGTGATCATGTAATCTTTTGATGTAGGCTACATATCTCATCTTTGGTATATATTCAGTCTTTAAGCTAAGCTAACCGGCTGCTGGTTGTAGCCTTATATGTAAAAGACAGAAATGAGAGTGGTATCAATCTTTCCATCTAGGTTCATTTGCAAAAAAAAGTACATTCCCAAAATGTTGAAATATTAAAACAAAATTTATACTCAACAAAACAAGCATTCATCATTTTATCTGATATTTTGTCAAACTCTGTGAGCAACCTGTCTCCTACAAAATGATGTTCCCATACAACTAAACTGCATTCTCTATTATGTTTCAAGAGAAACGTATTTTCTCCTGGATTACGATTGTACTTTTAAACACATGGTTAACGTTATAGATTGAAACAAAACAACGCAGCAAAACTATGGTACTTTGCTAGGTTTAGGCAACAAAACTACTTGGTTAGGTTTAGTAAAATAACATCATGGTTTGGCTTAAAATGACTACGAAATTGAAACAAAACAAAACAAAAACACAACAAAACTACTTGTATAAGTTTAGTAAATAAAACAGCATGATTAAAATAAGTGAATGTTGACTTTTAGTTTCACATGGGACACGAACACCGGTTTGTTGACTCATCCATCACCCCGACTTCCTACCTATGCAGACTTCCATGGTCACTACAAACGTATTTGTGATACGTCAAAAACAAACGTAATCCACAACAAAAAACATTTGCCTCAAAACGTAATTCACAATGCAGTTTCGTTGTATGGAAATGTAATTTTTAGGTGACCAGGCTGCTGTGAGCTATCATGTTACACTTTTATTTTTAGTTAGTTCATTTAGAAAGCATACACGAGCTGTAGCAATTGTATTTTCTAATATTTGTAGTCATATTACATTTTTATGATCTCTGACAATGTTTACAAATGTTTAAGATGCTAAGCGGTCAGTTCTCGGGAATCAAGACGTGTTCATAAATACTCCTGTGATCATTAACTGTTTGTATTATAACTGGCAAAGCACAACATACATAATGTTTATGTGCATCGTAAAGAAAGGACGATAATAAAAGAGAGAATTCATCTTGTGTGTGATGTGTTTTCTGTTAAAATATACGATATCCTTCCTTCATCCGTGAGACTCCTCCTGAAATAACACAGCAGATAAGAAAAAAATGTTCTGTTTCCTTTTGTTTTGCTTATATATTTTTAAAAGCAGGATTAGGCAGTATAGATGGATTGTTTTTAATTACATGAAATGTAGGCTTCAGTGTGTGTTGGACTGTAACTGAAGGCAGAGATGAGGAATCTCAGTGTTTGTCTTCCGGTCTGTCTGACTAACGAGTTCAGACCCTCTCAGTGATGTTATCTCGTAACATTCACAAATGAATACTATAAAACAAAGCTGTTAAAAGGGTCGGTTCACTGGAAGAAAAACACATTCTCAACCTTATTCCTTTGTAACATCATCCTGCCTTAATGCATGTTGACATTATTTGAACTCTGACGCAAATGTGAATCACTTTAATGTATTCTGTAGCTCTGGAGAGAAAATAACACCGATGATGTCTTCAAGGTTATCTTGAGCCCCTTTTCCACTGGACAATAAAACCCACTAATACCCACGAACAACTGGCTTTTGGCTTCAGTGGGAAAGGTTACAATCGGCATTCGTTCCTGGAACAAATGACTCTGCAGAAGTCACGGGTATCTATCGGCTCCATGTCCGATCGGCAGCGACGGAGACATGACACTCGGGTGGACATACCCCTTGTCTGGTGCAATACTATGTAACGCGCGTTGAAGTGAATGTATAATAAATAAAATCAACATTAATGTGGACAGTTATTATAATTTATTAACATGTAAACGTTTACAACAAAAAGATGCAATTGGTTGCATTATGGGATGTTTAGGATCCAGTATTTTTTAGAGCTTGACCCATATTAGTGACGAAAGGTCAGAATATCTCAGCCTGTTGCTACAATTAGTCAATCGAACAATCAGGTTTTTTTTTTTTTTTTTATTCGTCTCTTGCGATTCTCCCAACTTTGTGGAAGTGCAATATTAAATCACTCAAGCACTGCTTTCACATCCTGTTTTGCTACCATCCCCGATTCCAAGCTGCGCTGCGATCACCTGCCACAATCCATCTTTAAATTTGCATCTCTGCATTCTTTTATTTCTTTATTGTAAAGTGTTTTGTGCTGGGAGACGAAGTGAATGTTTATCAGACACCATTTTGGTATTGCACGGACGGTGGTTCTGAGTGGTCAAACAGCCCTCTTATGCCTTTTGACGGATGCAAAAAAAAAAATCAAACCTGTTCTGAAAATTTGTATTTATTTTGTTACCTCGGGTGGTATCTATCGCCAATGGAGTGGTTTTGGGTGTGTGTATCTACGCCACATGGTTGCTGTTTCTTTCTTTATTGGTATAATGCATCCTCTGACATGAATTTATCAGCTGTCATCTGTTAACTATATCCTATGAATTTATATTTATGTTATTAGTTATTTTATTTATTCTTTTCTCCTCTGTTTCGTTGGTTATTTTATTTATCTTATTAGTATTTTATTCTATTATGTTGTATGTTCTGTAATTCCTTAAAATGCAAGTAAAAAAAATAAAAAAATTAAAAGATTTTGGTTTTATTCCAAGTTTTGAATAACCATCTTAAAATATTTCCTCAGGACAGAACTCTCAGAGACCGAATCCAATCCTGGACAAATAAAATTATCTGCGTGGGTAGAAACTAGTAGAGGTAAGTAAGACAATATGTTTTTGTTTTGTTTTTCTTTTGGTGCACAGAACCTTTAAATGTACATTAAATTGTTGCTGCAAAGAATTAAATATCTCAAAACCTGTGGAAATAAAAACAAAACTATCTCCATGGATAGATAAATATGTATTTCTGTGATACGGTGTGTTTTAACAGCCCAGTCACACTAAATGGCATATGAATGACATGGTAATCGCAAGTCATTTCACATGCAATAAGAACATTGTTCTTTTGTCCTGTTATTTGTACACCATGTAGTCTGCACTGACCACAATGTAAACGCATCCGCATCAATATGTTACTCTCAGAGCTGGTGCCGAAAGTGTGAATTATTTTGGAGTTACATCAGTGACGTTTGTGATGTGTTTTCCGTATTTCTGTTTCGTTGTTTCCGTACATATTGTTTTATTTAGTTTACGTACTTATTTAAGGCCCAACCGTGATGTTTTTCCTACACCTCATTAAGTGGTTTGCCTAAACTTAACTGCAGCCGTTATCATAGTTTTGTTGGGTAGCGTAAAAATGACACGCGAGAAGACTAAAATACGTTCTCATGACACGCGGAATGTTCTGGAAATGTCGTTTATACGCCTTCCCATGAGATGGAGTTGATTTTATTCACTAGGAAGAACATGTTCTTTGTATTTATTTCCTCAGCGATTATGTCTAAAATCATTATTAGCTTGCCTCATATTCAGTCAGACTGATGTTATTTAATGAATCTCAAAGCCAAAAACATCAACATGACCTCAACATGCTCTTAAATGTGATGTTACAAAACAACACACTGAACCACTCTCACCTCCAGAAAGGAGGAAGCCACCCACAGTCTCTCCCAGCCTGGAGACCTGCTCCAACGCAGCACCCACTAATTCATTACATTCCCCAATTAAATCATCATCCAAGAGCAATATTCCGCTCATATGAAAGTACTAATTAAGTGCTTAGGTACTTTGCTATGGTGTTTGTCTTTTTCTCTGGCACGGAAGCACCTGACCCGGCGGCGGCGGCGCCCTGCAGATTTCACATTGAAATCTGGAGAACACAGACGGTTTCTCAGAGGCTCTTTCAGGTTTCATCCCCGCTGCATGCGGTGCCTGTCTGTCTCAACTGGAGAGGAAGCGTGGCGTCCATGTTGAAATTTTCCAGGGCTTGTTAATTTGCACATTCACGTGAAGGTCATGTATGTGCCTGTATCCTCGCCTTTTGATGTGCTGAGTCACTCACATAGCACAGACGGGTTGGGGCGCTCCACAAAGCCCGCAATGAGGACACTCATGACCAATGCACGCAACGCTGTGTGTGTGTGAGAGTGTGTGTGAGAGAGAAAGAGTGAGGGGGTGGAAACAAGACAGACAGAGAGAAGGAAAAGAAATGTGTACGCATGCTTTCATGCATGGAGTGTCAATTGACTGTCTACAGGAGAGCAGCCGTGAGGGGTTGAATGAGACTCCTCTGTTTCATAATATCATAATATCCTGCTATTCTGGTTGTGTTATTCAGACTATGTAGACCTCCAGTGCACTGAGCAACACTGTCTCGCTATTTCTACACCACGAAACCTTTTGAGTTAACCCTGAACTACATCCCAAATAATAAAATCAACAGGGCTAATGCTAAATATTAACAGCGTGTCTAGAAGGTAACATGCAAATTGAGAAACTCTCATAAGGTGGTTAAGGTTAGACATTGACCTCGAATGGTTAAGGTTAGGTTGTCGGGTAGCGAATCTTGCAAGGGTTTTTGCAAGATTTTGCAAGTTTTCTCAATTTGCGGGTTACCTTTAAGAACCAACCCACTTCCTGTCCAATCAGCGAGCTTTGCCAACGTTTGGGGAGCTGTCATGTCATTCATCTTTATGTACAGTCTATGGTACCAACTCAAAGGGTGATCAAAGATTTTTTATTTTAATATAAAAATATTACTTGTTTTTTTTAGTTGCTGAAAATAGTCCAATGATTACTGATATAACCTGTTTAAATATAATCCCCTGTTTGTGAGGACTGTATGATGATAAATTGATTTTTAAAGAGACAAGAAGTGGGTAGCAAAAACTTAATGAATTAATAACTATTTATTGACCTGATTCATTGAGGTGTGGTCCCTGGTATTGTACATGCTGCCTTACTGGAACGGATGTGACATAATAAATAGTTAATAGTTATAATTAACGTTATTAATTACACCTATGAAAGGTCTGCTGTGAAAAGGAACTATAATGAGGATGCATTTGCTCCTCTTACACCATTACTCAGAAACCTGAGGCAAAGGTCCAGCAGTCTAGACAGGGCAGATAAGGAAATAAAAAATTCCACATCCAAAAAAAAAATGGGGGCATCAATGAAATATAGGTGTGTCCCACTTTCTTTACTTCCCAGAAAAGGCCCGTGTGTAATAGACTAGTTTCTATTGGTCAGGATCCACACACACACATTGTGTGTCTGTTACCCGTGGCAACATCACAGGACTCCCTGCCAGAATTTAACATGAGATCATAAGAGTTTGAGAAGGAAGCCAAAACGTTCACCCCTTTGGCTGGCAGTCAAAACAGATAAGTCTGTTTGTGTTTGTTACAAATTGTCTCTCTGATTCAAGTAAAGATTAAGGTGTGCATTGGCGACATGGAAAGTGTGTCTTACTTCCTGCAAAGACAAAACCTACATGTGACACAGGAAAAGCCCGACATCACAGACCAGACGCGATGGTCTCCCCACTAACTGGGTTAAATAAACATACTTGTGCCACAGCAGTGAAATGGTCAGTGGATGCAGTGACTCAGCACACAAACTCACACACACACACACCCACACATAGTAATTCTGGTTGTGAAGATCATCTGTTTGGATTCCAGGAGATAAAACTTTAATCACAAGAGCAGTTGCATCTGCGTCCTAGCAGACTAAATGCTCATGCAATTATAGGGGTGAAGTTATGCAGGTTTATCACACAATTAAAGCTCTCCTGTGTGTGTGTGTGTGTGCGTGTGTGTGTGTGTGTGCATAATTTAGTCTGTGACAAAAACCTTGTTCCTTAAACCTCATTTCATTTGTAGACTTAAAAACATACAAATCGTTACATCTATGCTTTTATACTGTACTGTTTTATACCCAATGACTGTCCAATCAACAATATAAAAAAGTCTGACTGTAGCATTTCAGCCCGGTCTCACTAAACGTCGTATGACATATCAATTTGTATGCTATTTTGCGTGCAATAATAACGCCTTTGTTACTTTTGGCGTGTCATGTGAACACCTCATAGTTTGTTCTGACTGCAATGCAAACACAGGACCTTCAACCAGGAGACCTGTTAAGTTATTAATTTACATGTATTGATCACTTTGTATTGCCAATGTGTGAACGGATTGTAACGCAACACAACTTTCTCGGTTGCTTATAACAGCCTGCGGACAGATTTCTATGTAAAGGGACTCGGGGCTGTTTTGAAAATCTACAGAATATGACGTTTATGCTCCCGACTGCCTCGCCTCTCTTCAGCTCCCCTACAGCGCTAACAGTGTTTAGTTAACGTAGCAAAATACTTTCTTGAGTGCTTAAGCTAAGGTTAGCCAGTCTGCTGTAGCTTAGCTACGTGGCATGGATCTGCTGTTGGTTGCTTTGTAAGATAATAAAGTAATTTGCAAACAGCAAGCTAGTTAGTATCATGGAGCCAAAGGTCCAAATAAAATATAGGAACATTACAGAACATTATGTCAGGGATAATGCCCGACGAGGTGTCCATTGTCCATTGAAATTAATGGATGGTGTGGCGGTAGTTAACAGTTAACAGCCACAGGTATCATTAATAACAAGGATTTCCTGAAAGTTACATATAGTACCTTTAAGCCTAATCTCTATAAACAGATTTTGCGTTCATGTGTTCAGTCGCACACGTCGTCTCTCAACTCCAACTCCAGCCTTGTGTCTCAAGTTGCTAATCGGACTGTAAACGATGAGCAGCACACTGAAAAGAAAGTCTTAGGCCGGATATCCGCTGGCTACACCGGAACCACAGACAAATAGTGCCCCTTGCACCTAGGGGCTTATCTGTCGTTACAATGAGCATTGTGATGAAGGTAACACAGTTTATAGTCTAAGTATATAGTATATAAGTCTAATGCAGTGAGGGCCAAAGAGCAAATGTACTACGGCGTATTACGGCCACATTGAGGGAAAAAAAATCTGAGATTTACAGAATAAAGTCATAATATTACGAGAAAAAAGTTGGAATATTACGAGAAAAAAGTCGTAATATTACAAGAATAAAGTCATAACTTTATGAGAAAAAAAGAAAATAACACGTAAAATTACTACTTTATAATATTATGACTTTTTTTCCTCAATGAAAAATCCACAGGCAGCCACTTGAGAGGGGCTAAAGAGCCGCATGTGGCTCCGGAGCCGCAGGTTGCTGACCCCTGGGTAGATTGTAAAACTGAAATGCCCTTCTGGGATAAATGAAGTGGTCTGAATCTGAATCTGAATCTGGAGTTGAATGTATCATTGGAAATGTTGTGAGTTTTTTATACGTAGGAAGTTTTACAGAATATTTCTGGTGCGTTGTCAAAAATGTGTTGACTCATGACATTGAGTTAAACCAGGAGTCAGCAACCAGCGGCTCCGGAGACACAAGCAGCTCTTTAGCTCCTCTCCAGTGGCTCCCTGTGGATTTTTGAAAATGGAAATGAATAACTGTTTTTTGTTTATATTTTCATTTTTATTTATCATTGTTGTAGGTCCATGGTACGACGGCACGACGGAGTATTAGGGCCACATTGAGGGGAAAAAAAATAAATCTGAGATTTTGAGAATAAAGTCATAATATTACGAGAATAAAGTCATAGTAATTTTAGGTGTAATTTTTAGTAATTTTTTTTTGTTTTGCTTAAAGTGTCTCTTTTGATAGTAAAGGTTGCTGACCCCTGAGCTAAATGGATATGTAGTGTGCTGCTTTCAGAGACAGTGCAGTGGGGCTCTCCAACAGCCCCTCCCGCCCCCCTGTGACTGTCTCTCCTTCTCACACACACACACACACACACACACACACACACACACACACACACACACACACACACACACACACACACACACACACACACACACACCACTGCCCCACCGACACTGACTCTCCTCTCTCATACACTCTCAATACCACCCCCTACTGTATCCCTCTCTCTCTCTGATACCTGATTGTTTGCACAATCTGTTTATATCATGTTTAAAGCTTATTTTGTATATAATGTACAGTATATTAGTAGAATTTCATTTTTTTTATTCTTATTTTATTCTAACATTTGTATCTATTATTTTGCTTACTTTATTACGAGAATAGTAATAACTTTACGAGAAAAAAAGAAAATAAAACCTAAAATTACTACTTTATAATATTATGACTTTATTCTCATAATATTATGATTTTATTCTCGAAATCTCAGATTTATTTTTTTTCCTCAATGTGGCCCTAATACTCCGTCGTACCGTCATACCATGGACCTACAACAAATATGCTTACTTGCACCAACAAAACCAAAGCAAATTCCTAGTGTATACCTCTTACACCTGGCAATAAACACCATTCTGATTCTGATTTCTTGTGTTTTGTCGCCATCTAGCGGCCAACACTGGTAACTACAGGCATCAACCTGCAGTTCAGCACTGCGTCCACTAGAGGACGATGTCGTGTAACGCGGAAGCAAAAAACCCACCCAGAGGAAAAAGGGAGGAAGTCAGGAAGCTGCCTGCTTGTGACAGCAAAAGAGAGAAAAAGCACAGTAGAATAAAAAAGGCCGGACTTGAGCTTGAACTCTCGTCCTCTTCTGTTTAGATTTAGACTCTTAAAAAACAACAACAACATGGCGAAGAACACGCTGACGGCTCGCTTCAGAGGAGTGGACGTGGACGAGTACGACGAGAACAAGTTTGTGGACGAAGAGGACGGAGGAGAGAACCAGCTGGGTCCTGACGAGGCTGAGGTGGACTCACTCATCAGACAATATCCTTCACATGATTAGCTAGCTACTGGCTGGTAGCTGCACCATCTGCTGCAGGAAAACAACCAGTCTGAGTGTGTTTATCTGCATACTTCCTCTCTCTATCTATCTCTCTCTATATATATATGCATATGTTGCATGTTTGAATGGTTGCTCTGTAAGTAGGCCAGTCACTGTCCAGACTTGCCTGGCTGTCACATTCCTCACATTTCTGCTCCAAGACAGAACAAGCTTGTATGTATGTTATATTAACCACAAAGCTAGTATGCATTTGTATCACTACAAACTCACCATTTAATCCTGTAATTTAATGTATTAATAGATGAATAGTCGTGCAGCTCCATTGTGTTTCTGCAGGTTAAGCTTAGAAAGATGTTGCAGAAGCAGAGGTAAAAGTCTGAATACTCTTTGCTCTACAGCAGTTACCATTTAGGTATAATTATTTATGGAGAAGCGGTAGCCTGCAGTTTCAGCCTTTTAGACCTTATAAGGCATGAAAGTGCAGCACTTCCTCATTATATGACTAGCTTCCTCCCACCTCATGTTACAGAGACTTAAAGGAGAGGTTCATGTCTGACAATTACTCAAAATATGAACATGAAAATGAAACTAACTTGCCTTTTATTTGCAT
The DNA here is from genome assembly GCA_916701655.1 of Sebastiscus albofasciatus. Lineage (NCBI taxonomy): Eukaryota > Metazoa > Chordata > Actinopteri > Perciformes > Sebastidae > Sebastiscus > Sebastiscus albofasciatus. Next base: position 32,171 of record CAKAOI010028236.1, on the reverse strand, counting down.
TCAAGTTGCCCTATGAAGGGATCTTTTCACAGCCTAGTGATCAGTTATAGCAATAACGTCATTCATGGATGAATGGTCATCTGTATGCTAATTTAAAAGCAAGGCAATGTTATTATTTTTTTTATACGATAATACTTTATTGTCAGACAGGTCTGAAATTTGTTTTGCATCACAGAAAGGACAAAGACAAGAAACAAGGATACATACATTTAAACATTACAATCACAGAAGACGATATTCAGGGCCCTTCAACATACATTTGATCTGGGATTTATATTGCACTTTACATTAAAATACATGTGCAAAGACCCACCCAGAGACTAGGGGCTGTAAATCACAAGTTTCATCAGGATACGATATTGTATTGATTCTTTGGACGATACGATATTTGTTTACATCACAATGTCTACCAAGATACAGGGGTCTGATATGAGATGATATCATATGCCTATTTAAAGCAGCAGTGGGTAGAATTTGAGCAAATATGATTAAAAATGTATTTATTTTTAATTTATTTTTATAAAACGGTCACTATATCCTGACAGTTATAGCATAATAACTCTTTCAATGGGATGTTTCAAGACAGACTGTATCCTTTAAGATGGTCATCTGTATGCTAATATAAAAGCGAGGCAATGTTATTTATATTGCACATGCCATTTTATTACAAGTAAACTCAGTGTGTTTTACATTAAAATACATGTGCAAAGACTAGGGGTGTAAATCACAAGTTTCATCAGGATACGATATATTGATTCTTTGGACGATACAATATTTGTTGATATCACAAAGTCTACCAAGATCCGATTTTCACTTCAGGGGCCTGATATGAGACGATATCATATGCCTATTTAAAGCAGCAGTGGGTAGAATTGGAGCAAATATGATTAAAAATGTATTTATTTTTACAAAACGGTCACTATATCCTGACAGTAGTGCATGAGACAGATAATCTGGAAAAAAATCATTTGCCTCTGTGTCCTCCGGTGCTCTTAATGGCATCTGCAAGAACTCACAGACCGGAGGAAAACTACCAATCAGAGCTGAGCTGGAGCCTTGCCGTCTCTGAGCAGCTGTCAATCATTCGCAAACTCCGATCAAACGGTCAAATGGTCAAACTAGGCAGCGCTGATCAAATATGAATCAATATTCTGTTACTGTAATGCCTATTTCTCACCTCGATGATGTTGGATCGTTGATCATTGAATCGATATATCAATCCAGATCGATGTGTTGTTACCACCCCTACTACAGACAGCAAGGAACCCACAGTCACTTCTATTACTTAAATCCCACAGACCCACGCCTCCAGTAACTGATCATAAACCTGAGAACACTCAAATGTTTTCAGTTTGCTCCTGCTGTGCTGCGTTGCATCCTTAACCCTCCCTGTACAGGAAATCTCATGGAGGCTTTACAAGCGGTCTTGAAGAATCCGCCAATCAACACAAAGAACCAGAACGTCAAGGTGAGTTTGCTGTTCTTGGTCGATAATGGCACGTTCATGTTTTTCTAATGAATCACTTTTTAGGCTTTTACACTGAATGATGACATTTTTAATGGCATTTGTGAGAAAAGTCTCCTTGGACAGTAGAGACATTGATATGTCTTGATACACGTATTGTAGCAGATGGAGGGCTGCACAATTAACCATAATTTTATCGAAATTGCAATATGACCTACTGCAATTTTTAAATTGCAAGAGGCGCAGTATTTTTTAAAAGCAAAATGTGTGTCAAAATACCATTTTAAGTTAAATATTGTGGTGTCCTGACCTACACATCATATTCTGACTTAAGAAAACATCTTTGTTTGGTACAGATCCCCGAAAAAAAAATCACACCATAATCATTTTTATATGTTTTTCAATGAAAATGAGAATAATGATGTAAACATTATCATATCTCCTAATATCGCAAATCATATCGCAATTGCAATATCAGTCAAAATAATCACAATTAGATATTTTTTCAAAATCATTCAGCCCTAACTCATGGCCATTTTTTAACATGGTGATGTCTGCTGATGGATCATTTTGAAATGCAGCTAAACTCTTGCAGCAATTTAGGTCAGGAATAAGTTTTGCATGAACTTTTACTGAACTGTCAGTTTGTTTTACTGTATAATTTATATGTTTTATATATCATCCATCATCCAAATAGCTTAACAAATGGACAGTTGGAGATGTGGGCAGTGATTCAGAGGTCTGGAACCAGGCTAATCAACTCTTCTTTTCTTTTCAGGAGCGTGCTGAGGGTTTGGTGCTGAAGGTGCTCAGCGCCTTCAAGAGCAGTGACATCGAGAAAGGGGTGCAGTCCCTCGACAAGAACGGCGTGGACCTGCTGATGAAATACATCTACAAAGGCTTCGAGAGGCCGTCAGAAAACAGCAGCGCGGTCCTACTGCAGTGGCACGAAAAGGTAAATAATCACACTTCATTGTTTAACATGAATCATTAAGTGTCAGGGGGAGAGAGAGACGGGGGGATTTTTCCTAAAAGCCTTCTAGACAAACTATTGATTTATAAATCTGTGTGACTAGAGGGAGGAGTTGATATTTGAGATGACGCAGATGAGCAAAATTTAAATGAAAACACCTCCAGGACCGTTCAAACGTAAAGTCTGTGATGTTGTTTTCTCGTAAACTAAGTTCACACTACACAACTTTCAAAGTCTTCAGATCGCAGTACTGTTCACACTACCCAACTTACTGTCTCGTAATCGTCTTTAAGTCGTTGTGTTTTCACACTACATGACTGACCGGCGACAGGGGTCACACACTGCAAGATCTTTCACCGGGAGGAATCCCAGATGAGGTCTCCAAACTACGTTTTGTAACGAAAACACGCAGGAAATACACGGTGAATGACGTGATACCATACGCAGGACACATTGCTGATGTTTACAAAAAACTTTTTTTTTTACTATTTATTCCTCTAGGTGCAACAACAACTTTGCTCCATGTTGCAAATGCAGCACATACATTAAGTTTCTGTTGTTACAGACAAACCCTCCTCCCCCAGGTTTCATTGGCTGTAGCTCGTGGTCAGAGTCCCCGACAGGTCTAGATATTTAGCATGCTAGATATCTGGAATGTGTTTGCGAGGCATCGGCGAGCGTTTGAGAGCCTCTTGGCTCGCTTCTTTGGATAGTTCACACATGACCCTTGAGCACTGATGTGCGAGCGGCAAGCAAACAGCGATTTGCCTCTGATCTGGGGCTATTGTCGTTGAGCTCCAAAAACTGTCGGGGAGCGGAAAATCAGGGCTAAAGTCGTGTAATGTGAACTGGGTTTTAGATGTAGCTAATTTTACTCTAACCTGTCAAAGTAAAAGTGATAACTGTTTATAAATGGCGACAGATTAATGAATGTTTCTTCAGCATTATGTTTGGGGTCTGTAGTTTGAGCCCATGGCAGGACTGTAAAGGCCAGTTCGAGATGGACTAAAAGTGGCCACAAGATGCCACAACTCTAGCTGAGCTACCAGAGTTTAACAGAGATTCAGTTTTCAGTACTAAAATAAAACAGCCTGACCGTATTTTTCTCCCTGTGTCTCCAGGCTCTGGCAGCTGGAGGAGTGGGCAGCATCGTCAGGGTACTAACAGCGAGGAAGACGGTCTAAAAGTGGATCAGTTCTCTCCACATCACTGATGGATACAGGATAGTGTTCATGTAATCACAACAGATGGCATAGGGACTAAAAGGAAAAAGACATTTAACCCAATGTGATCCTGCTGCGTTCAAGCTTAGAATAAATAATCTAATCAAATCTGGGTCACATTAGGTTAAAAAACCGTCTTTTTCTTCTTACATCCCCTTCATGACATCACCGCCGACTGAATCATGTTCCTCACAGGGTGCTACAGAGAACTTCATGTGTCTGTGCTGCTTCCTTCATCTACTTACATTTTCTCTCCAGGTCATTCCTACACAGTGTGTGCTCGGTCTGCACGCCAGTGGCTCCCAACATAGAGGTGATAAATCTTAGAAAACACGAGGGCTGGGCCCCACGATACGATCTTATCACGACACTTAAGTCACGCTAGGATCTTATTTTAAACGTTTTGCGATATGCTGAGTATTGCGATAAGATATATTGCGATTTATTACACGGCTTTGTTGAATACTCGATTCTGATTGGTCAATCACGGCGTTCTACAGTCTGTTATTTTTTCATAGCAGACCGTTGCTCTGGGCGCAGTTCTGATGTCCGACTCTGGAGGACCGTTTTTGTGTCAAATTATTGATTTCTTAAGTAAGTAGCCGTATAATAAGCGGGATAATGTACAGCGAGCCGGTCATTGTTGCGAAATAAACCCCTTCAGGGCGATGCAAGACTCTGTACATTATCCCTAACTTATTACCTTTTTTCAACGGAAAATTATGCAGTTTGTCAACATCTGTTTTATCTAATGAGATACAGTTTTCACTCTGTTCATCTCAGAGGTCATAGGTCAAGGGACCCCTTTTGAAAACGGGCGTGCCAGTTTTTCCTCACCAAGATTTTGCGCAACTTTGGAGCATTCATGCAACCAACATGACATGGTTGGTATTAATTCCTTAGGTTGTCTAGTTTCATATGATACCAGCCCGCTACAACCTCTGAAAGACAGAATAGCAGCCTGGCCTGTAGGATTTTCAAAAGGTTAATTTATATAATAAAAGATCGATACTTGACATCCACTATTGCCACGCAAAATATCATGATTACTTTGCTATATCGATTTATTTTTGCCCACCCCTAGAAAACACATATTCCTGCTACACATTTATTTTTTGACACTTTCCTCTAATCTTTCCTTTTTTGTTTTTTCTTGTGAATTACATCATTTTACACCTCTCTTATCGGTCACAAGCCAAAAAAGGTTGGGAGCCACCGCTGCACACAGACATCACTGTACCTACACACTCATTTGAACAGACACACTCACAGGCATGACTCTTAGCAATGTATCCTCCATTGACTTCCACACAAACACACAGAGGGTTTCAGCTTTGCTTCTCACAGGAAAACTCTCTCAGTATTTGTTTATCATCTCATGAGTAGAGACGACCCTGATGGAATCAAAGCCTGACTCTCAGACAGTAAATCCTCTCCCTATAGTAATAACACCGGAGCAGTGGGAGGCTCTTGAAAAGCACAGTCACAGATGGAGGGTGGTGGATTTGCTCACGGGGGTCGCCTTTTACCCCGTGGAGCGGGAGAAGGGTGGGGGGTTGGTGTCATCCATCCTATCCTTTCACGCTGCCCCAGTTAAGGATTATTACCCACGATGCATCTCCACCACCACCACTCTTATTAATCCCATTTTACTGCTCCCTCACATCCCTCGTGTCTCTCATGCGCCCTCTGCTACTGTGCAGGGCTTTAAATAATGTGGCTCTGCTTCTGTACTTTCAGGAAAATGACAAAGTCACCCTGAGAATCCTTTTCTCAGATTTATTTTGGTATTTAACAGAATAATAATCTAGGATTAAACATTTTCCTCTCGGTACTGTTATTGTTTTATAGTAGCAATTTCCGCCTCAAGGCTTAATCCCTACTTAATCAAAATAAAAAAACAAAACACCGCTTAAAAGGTTTGACAATATCCGCGTGCTTGATTTGCAGAAGAGACTAAGATAAGATCATTAATATTTTGTCTCTTATGCGATTTAAAAAAAATCTATTGTTTGCATGATCCTACTTTTGAGTATTCTGTCAAGCATTTCATACTTGTCTTTTGTACATGTTACGTGTCTCTTCTGGAGAAACTAAGTGATTTTTTTGTATTGAATCTGGGTTTAAATTCATGCTTGTTCGTTTAAACAAAATCCTCCACACACATGGTGTCATCTGGCAGTCATACTGTTATTACCACATATGCTTTTAATTTCCATACATTTTATAAAATAAGGAAAACTGGAAATGTAAAAAGTTTTATCTGCCTTATCAGGTGGATTGCGTCTGTTGCCAAATGATTTATTTTGCTTACATTGATGATTTTGTTGCCCTTGTGTATTAGAGAAGAATTTTTAAGACAAAAGACGTGGAGTTCTAACTATAAATAGTATAAATGAACATACAAGCAAAGTGTGTTCAAAAAGTTGAAAGTGTTATGTAGACATAGTGATCAGGGGAATTCAGTCCCAGCATAATGTTTTTGTTCCTGCTCATTTCCAATCACACACACACAGAGTGGATGTTGCTTTTTTCTAAAACACACCTCGCAGTTGTGTTTTACTCACGAGTAGTTGATATTTAGGGTTTTCATGTTTGAATACTGTCATCAGTGATGATGCATCCAGACATTAGATTCCTTTTCTAATGCAGTAAAGTCTAGTTGTACATGAAAACTAGAAGGAGAACGGCCTGATTTCTTCTTCTTCTGCTTCATGTATTTCTAGTCGGAGATGCTCCTCCAGCTGAGGGAGCGTGTACCAGACTGATGTACAAACTGCCTTACTCAATATTCCTTTTTTATGTTTGTGCTTTTTTGACAATAAATAAATAAAAGGTGTGAATGCTGATCATAACTTTGTCATGACTTCTGATGATGTTTTACATGCACATACTAAGTAGGATGAATACAAGTCAGGGTCTGTATTTAATCACTGCTACAACTGAACTGTTGGGACTTGCAGTGCTTCACTCCTCACATTGTGATGTTGCAGCCTTATACTAAAATCGTTTGAATTACATTTTCCCCTCATCAATCTACACTCAATACTCCATAATGGTTATGTCAAAATGTGCAAAATTTGCAAAATTTCTAAAAATAACAAAACAAATATATTGACGTAAGTAGCTGAGTCGGAGGCCCGGAGCACTTTAGACCAGGTATTCAATAAAAAGGGTCATTTTTATACTTTTCAAACTGGACGCTATTTTCCCTGCTACAAATTATGTCCAATCAGCTGAATTGACCACAGGTGGACTCCAATCAAGGTGTAGAAACATCTCAAAGGTGATCAAGAGAAATAGGAGACACCTGAGCTAAATTTAAAGTGGCATAGCGCAGAGGGTGGGAATATTTGTTAATGTGATATTTCAGTATTTTCTTTTTAATAAAATTGCTGTTTTTGAGTGTGGACTGATGAGGGGAAAAAGGATTCAAATGATTTTAACATAAGGCTGCAACATAACAAAATGTGGAAAGGTGAAGAGGTCAGAATACTTTCTGAAAGTACGGTAAGTGAAAAATATAAGTAATACAAAAAAAACTTCACTTTCACTCACAAATTTAAGAATAATGAGATCCTAAGTGGACGAGACAGGTGAGCACATGACTTCTTAGAGGTGTTTTAGAGTAGACTGTACAAAATATATTTCTTCATGATAAATACGTTGACTGAAGCAAAAAGTATAATTCAGAACAAGGTTGTTTTAAGCCCATTCATATTTGCATTTGATTTAAACATTTGAAAGGATGTTACAGCAGTTTTCTTTCTCCCTTTTTTTGGCATTTATCAGGGTTGCAAACCACAAGAATAAAGTTTATATTAATTTTGTTCCATACGTATTGAATTGTGGAACTAAATTCTCCTCAAGATCAATTTGATGTACGTTGTCTACCAGCTTTTTGTTCCCAATTCAGCCAATTTCCCATTATTTCATCCCTATCTATACATACAAATATATTAGATTGTTGTTAATTTAATATGTAAATTTCTATTGGAGATATTAAGACATTTGGACAAAAATTATAATTCTAATTTTGTTTTACAGAGAAAATGTAAGGATTAAAACAAAAAAGAATAGCACGTGATTAATCATGTGACTCAAGAGTTACACAGCAAGTAGCTTAATAAATTGTGTCTTTTTTTACTCCCAGATGTGACATGCTTAATAAGGATCTGTTTTATGTAGTTGTACATACGTCATGCTTCATTTCAGTGTATATTCATTTATTACATTTTTATTACAAAACGGATACAATAAGTACAGTATGGCAATACATTATGAGAAAAAAAACATATGTACAAGTCATAAAAATAAAATACATCTTGGTATCAACTATTGGATGGAGCAGTATATGGCACATTGATGATGTAATCAGTGTAATGATTAGATAGGGTTTCTATTTGATGCATTCACGTGTATGATAGGCCGCTACCTGAGGATGTACAATATGTGACAGTCAAGTTTTCTATCGCCAAAAAGATCACCGTATCTGAACAGTCACAAATCCACTTTAGTGACTGTGAGGGCTAAACAAAGGTGGGAACTGCCCATTTTTCTCATTCAAGCACTTCCCAATAAGTTAATAATAGGTAGATGTAAATAAAACGCTATAGCTGAGATTTCTTGAGTAGGGTTGAGGCCTACTTTCTGAGCCAGCGGTGGACGCTTCCGCTTTGAGGAGCAAAATCTTGTTGATATCATAAATAAATCTGAAGGGGCAGGGGAAATAATAAGGCAAAATATTAAACATGTCACTGAAAAAGTCCTGACAGGCTGAGGTGAGGATTCCAGGGATTAGAGTAGCCAGTTTCATCCGAGCCTCCTGTTCAGCTACAGCGGCCTGTATTGACATCTTCAGGGCTGTATGCACTCACTGGCCTCTCACACTGAACACAATGTCTTTTTTCAGTTTGTTTACCGATGTGGCTGCTTTTCCAAAAACCACTCACTCATTTAGGACGCAATCCATCACCGCACCTCTGCCTTAGCGTCATTTAAAGTGCTCTCAGTAGGGGTAGGCAGAGACGGCGATGTAGACGATGAAGGTCGTCTGGTACTCGATGCCTCCGCCTTCGTTGTAGGAGAGGGCGCGGACCTTCATGCGGAACGTGTGGGGCTCTCGTAGTGGCCGCGTGGTGAACAGCACTCCCTTCAGGTTCTCGTCTCGCAGGGCGAAAGGTAACGTGACGTCCTCGTCCACCACCTGGAAGCTGGTCCTGGGGTGCATCACTCCGTCCTGTGTGTAGGCCACCAGTCTGATGAGGTCCTGGTTGGCTGCGATGCCGAAGGGCAGAGACAGCAGCTTGTACTCCAGGGCGTAAGGGCTCAGTGCACACTCCAGGTCATTTGGTGGGCAGTTCTTCAGGCAAAACCTGGACACAACATCAGACAGCAGATTTCAGTTGAGGACACTGTGAGCACCATTTGTCTCAAAACCTCTGCACATGAAAGCGAAACTATCTGCATGATATGGTACCTCAACGGCTACGTGAAGAACGTTTCATATTTTTGTGAAGTTGAACTGATCCTTTAAAGAACCAGTGTGTAGGATTTAAGGGGATTTATTGGCAGAAATGGAATATAATATTAATAACTATGTTTTCAATAGTGTATAATAACCTGAAACTAAGAATCATTTTGTTTTCGTTAGCTTAGAATGAGCCCTTCATATCTACATAGGGAGCGGGTCCTCTTCACAGAGTCCGCCATGTTGCTCCGCCATGTTTCTACAGTAGCCCAGAACGGACAAACCAAACACTGGTTCTAGAGAGAGCCTTTCACGTTTTTACGTTACCTGAAGGTCACCGTAGTTCTCCGACACATTTGTAAAGGGAGGAGTGAGCGGAGGGGTATTCAGTCGGTTGCAATCTGCGACCTCACCACTAGATGCCACTAGGGATGTCACAAGAACTGACACTTCAATACCAAAATGTTGAAAATGTGACGACACACCGTAGGTACCGTCAGGGCTTGAGACTAACGGTGTCCTGTCGTCCCGTTAAAATGTGTTTGGGACGCAGTAAACTTACTATCGACGTGTTCAGGGGACGCATCCTATTTATTTCTCTGATATTGCTACATTGCTAACAACAAAATCCGTGTTGAAATTGGCAGGACGAGAGCTTGTTAACATTTCTGCTTATCGGCTGCTAACAGCTAGCGTGAACTAGCTCTCGTCCTGCCGATTTCAACACGGGAGGTGCCATTGATTTACATTATGATGTGTCCAGGCTATCTATTCGGTAAAATTGAGAAATGGGCAAAGGTAAAGTCTAACGTCATCATGATGTGTTCAAATGTAATCTCGTAAAATTTAGTTTTTGGTGAGAAGGAGATGTTTTCACAGGAATATAAAATAGATAATAGAGAGGGAATTATGACCTGTTGAACTTCCTAACAAAAACCAGTATGCAAACGGTCATAAAGTGTAGAGTGGATGTTGAAGTATATGGGATTTATTGTTTTACTTTTGTGGATTAATCCTAATATTCCTGTGAAGGTTTACCCTGTGGCTGGATCCCTCTTGTAGTTCGGTGGACAGGGTGTGTCAATACACTGGTAACTTCCTCTCATGTTAAAGCACATCTGGTTTGTTCCACACTGGATGTTCAGCTCCAGGCACTCGTCTATATCTGTAGATACGGCAAACAGCTTATTGTCAGTACAGTACATCCGCTTGTCGTTATTACAGTACATCAGCTTGTGGTAATTACAGTACATCAGCTTACCGTTATTACAGTAGACTATAATAAAATGAAATGATGGTGATGGATGAAGCAAGGAATAGCTGGTGGTCTCACCTTGACACGTCTTGCCATTGGCCATGAGGCGGTAACCAGCAGGACAGAGACACCTGTGGCTCCCCGCTGTGTTCATACATTCATGCTGACAGACATCCCTCACCTCACACTCATTGATGTCTGTTGGTGACACACACACACACACACACACACACACACACACACGCAAACATCCACAGAATGATCAGAGAACATAAATGATACACATTTTTAAAGCTCACAGTCCCATATTCACAGCAAAACCCACAAGCAGCAAAGCAAAGAGAACATCTTTCATCCTCTCCCTCATCTCAACCCTGCCTGTCCTCCATTGTTACCTAAGCAGACGCCACCCCTGGGCTCAAACCCCTGCTGACAAGCGAGGAAGCCCTGCTGAGAGGAACGTATTCGAGTCTCTCTGCGGCTCCGGCTCCTGTTGCGCTCCCTTGTGCTGGTTGCTTGGGAGTGGTAGCTCTGAGAGGCCAAGTTGTGGTACAGTCGGTGGTAGGAGTTACGCTCAGGAGAGGACTGTGATGTCCGGTAGCCGAATGAGTGACTCTCATAGCTGGGCAGACGCTCCAGACCAGCGCAGGACTTGCCATCCCCCAGCAGTTGGCGCCCCGGCGGGCAGGCGCACTTGAAGCTGCCAGGCGTGTTGATGCACTGGTGGGCACAGGGCTGTGGAAGCTGCTCACACTCATTTATGTCTGCCCTCAGCACAAAGAAAGACCAGCAGCAGGAAAAGACAAGAGGACGGAGTGACAGAAACGAAGGAGACAAAGGTGCAAAAAGAATACAGAAGTAAAAGGTGATATTTAGAGGGATGAAAAGAGCAAATTAGGCAGCGCAGGCCATGAAAAGAGAGGAGGGAGATGAGAATGAGGGGGGAAAAAAGGGTATATGTCAATTACCCCACTGTACAACAATACATTTCCATGTCCCTAAGACAGAAATGTATTGAGATTATAATACATTTGTCTAATTTGAATGAGAGATTATCTCCTCTTAAGTAATGCTTTGAAGATCATGACTTCAAATTCTGAATCTAGTTAACGTTTTATCTGAGGAAATTATATCAAATCAAATATATTTCACATTTGATATCAGGTACGAAATCCAATTCATGCCAGATGAATGTTTCACAAAGACAGACATCAGCGTACGATGTTAATGAGGTCACGAGGGGAACAGTGAATGTATGCCATTACAAAGCAACTCCAGGAAATAGCCAGATCCAAACAAAGAGGTAACAGTTTGAAAAGTCAGGATTGTAAGAGAGTGAAAGGAAACAGAGGGACAGACAGAGCTGTGAGGTCATGGTGCTGGTCTTTCTATGGTTGACATTTCAAAGAAGGAGACGTTTATTTGCAGTTTTCCTTCCTCTGTAGTCCTTTCCTACCCTGTCTCTTACTCCTATCTGACAGTGTAGGTAAGAAGACATAACATCAACGTAGAGCTTTTGAGGACCTGATACTATGCATAAAATCTTTGCAGTGTCTTTATGTTGTGAGTTAGTCAGCAGTTTTAATTGCAGCATTTTAGAGATGTAAGCAAGCACTGGCAGGATGTGATGTCTGAGCTACGTTGCAGATGACAGCAGAGTTATTTTAGATTTTCAACAGGAGTGAGTCACCGACACAAGGAGAGAGGAAGTATGCTGGCAGAAGCGAGCAAGCTGATGGGAAGTGCAGTGCAAAAGTGTTTCACACTTTTTAATTGCTTAAAGGGTTAGATTGGGTGTTTTGAAGGGGGGTTGTATGAGGTACATATCCATAGTCAGTGTATTACCTACAGTAGATGACGGTCGGCACACCCTCATAAAACCCACTTCAAAATAGCCAAACCATCCCTTTAACATGCTGTATGTTTTGTCAAACATCATCAGCTAAACAGAATCACACACTAGCAAGTGGAAGTATCACCTGCCTGATCACTGCAAATGAAAAATAAAATATTGGATTTATGTTTTCTTATGTTCATGAGAGACATAAAGGATGTACGTACCGAGACAGGGCCGTCCCACTCCCTGAGATCTGTAGCCACGTGGACAGGTGCAGTGGTAGCTGCCTCTGGTATTCTCACAGATCTGATTGTATCTGCATTGATGAGTGCCATCTCTGCACTCATCGATGTCTACAGCACAAAGGATACAGAAGTAAATCATAATCTAGATCTCTCTTCGTCTGTACTTTATTAAAATTTGTGCTTCAGCGAATGCTCTCTGGCTTAACAAGGAATACTGTATATTGGTGAATACTCACCTACACATGTCCCATTGCCACCTTTAGTCATACCATTGGGGCACAGGTCAATACAGGTGTAACCACCTCGTGTGTTTTTACACTGCTGATCTGATCGACAAACCCTCTGTCTGCATTCGTTTATATCTGGGGTGATCACAGAGAGAAGAGGTCAATTACAGAACAAGGAAAATGATGTGACTGAAACTAAAAAAGCCAGAAATAGTAACGTTTTATTATGAATAATCTAGATAAAGCATTATACGGAGAGGTGTGGCCGTCTCACCTATACAGCGTCGGTTCCTGAGTTGGAAGCCCGGCTCGCAGGCGCATCGGTAGCTGCCAATTGTGTTCAGACAGTGCTGATTACACGGATTGGATTCCTGGCACTCGTTCACATCTGAGCAACAAAAACAACAAACACTTGTAAATCGTTTTACATCAGAAACACTCACAACAAAATGCTCGGTTGATTAATAAAACCTGTTGATGTACCCGTGCAGCTGAGACCATCAGCCGTTCTCCTGAAGCCGCGCCCACAGCGCATGACACATCGGTAGGAGCCAATAGTGTTCTCACAGTCCTGTCCATCGTGGCACACGTTCCCATCCAGTGAACACTCATCGATGTCTACGAGAGCATTCATTTAATTAAACAATGACCAGTGTGTGTAATAATAATAATGCTGAGAGCACTGATTCAGAAGTGAGTTGTATACCGTGACAGGTCCTGCCGTCAGCTGAGATGGTGAGGCCTCGGGGACACGAGCAGTAGTAGGTGCCCATGGCGTTGTGGCAGGCATGGGAACAGGGGTTCCTGGCCTCACACTCATTCTCATCTGCAGCATATACATGATACATAAACAACAATAATGCAACATCAGAACAGATTTAAGCATAAAATCAGAAAGTTCTGCTCGGATAAGCTGTTAAATCATTTAAAGGTGCTTTTAAATCCACTATGTGTATTTTCAACCAGCCTCCGTCCGCCCAACAACTGGCAATTGCCAATATATTTGCACAGGTGTGTGTGTGTGTGTGTGTGTGTGTGCGGCATTGTATGGCATGCATCCCCCCGCATCCCCCAAATATGCTGTTTTCCTTGCTGTATCTCTCTCAGCGGCTAAGTGGCTCTCTCATTGGAGGCAGACCATTAGAAAAATAAGACGACAAACATCGCCCAAAAACTAGCCCTCAAAAAAACAACCATGTACCAATATATTCGTACTTTAAAAGCAACTTTTTAATAAACTTTTAACTTAACGTATCAATATTATTAACTAACCATAGACTACATTGTTGTTCAACTGATTCTCACTGAGTTCGGAGAATCATAATATGTAGTGATAAACATTACCTGCACAGTAGGGCCCAGCAGACACCAGAGTGAATCCTTGAGGACACTGGTTACTGCGATCTCCTGGAATAATACAAACATTTCATCATTTAATTTAGATTTTTGAGGCAAAAACATGCAGGGAAAAATTAAATATCTGACGTAAAAGGTTGACTGGACTAAGCGTACAGAAGAAAAATATAGTAGCCTTGTTCAGTCTACCTTTCACAAATAGCCAAAATATTATTCCTACATTCAGTCCTTTTACAGACCAGTAATCTCACCCTTGGCGATACGAGCTTGGATGCTGTACTCCAACATCTCCTCCAGGGGATGGTAGTGAGCGTTGATGCCTGTGGCGTGCAGCGTCTCTACGAGGTAGGGCATCTTGCCCTTGGACACGTCGTAGGAGATGGTGTGGTTCCAGGAGTAGGGCACACTCTCCCTGTCGATGCTGAACATGCGTGTGGACAGAGCGTACAGCTGGCCTGGGCCTGTCTGGATGTAATCCTCCGTGTAGTCCTGAGTCGAACACAGTGTACATGTGAGGCAGTTTTGAAGTACCTTATGTACTCCACAAAATATGGCATTGTTTATAAAAGCATCTGCAGTGATGTAATGGATATGTAATTTGTAGTAAACTGAATAAAACAGAGTTGAATTGATTTGTTAGGCTCATTATGTTTCGGTTTTTACTGCTTTTCCCCAGATTTTATGATGCAATCTGGTTTAAACTAAGTCATAAATATACCAATATGCCTCAAAGTGTAATCATCTGTAGCCTATAGCTTATTTATTTACCTTGATGCTGATGTCAGTATGTGAGGGCAGCTGCAGGATGTGTCCGTTCACGACGATGTCCAGTAACAACGCTCCATCTGAGTCATGGCCTCTGGCGATGTGGGTCATCCTCAGGATCTCACCTACCAAGATTACACCACAGACGCTTGTAAGGTTCCACCCTAGTAGCGTTATCCTCATTCAAACTCATCAGTCTACAACAAGCACCAGAATGTGCATTGATATAAATAGTTCCCATTACAGTAATGACACAGACACACAATGGCCGGTCCATTTTTACCTGTGGCAAACTCCACCTGCGTCTCTCGCCTGAAGATGCTTCCTGTTAGCGTGTAGCCATTGACAGCCTCTCCTACTTCCTGTGCAGTGGTCCAGTAGACAGGGTTCAGGATTGAGATGAGCTTTCTCATTGCAGGACCTTGAAATTAAAGGCAGAAGAAGAAGAAGAAGAAGAATAAGAAGAAGAAAGAAGAAAGAAAGAAGGAAGAAAGAAGAAGAAGAAGAAGAAGAAGAAGAATAACAAGAAGAAGAAGAAGAAGAAGGAAGAAGAAGAAGAAGAAGAAGGAAGAAGGAAGAAGAAGAAGAAGAAGAAGAAGAAGAAGAAATATTTCATTTATTATGAGGTTTACTGAGAAACACCTTCGGTGCACTGGTTGCAAGAAGGCAGGTATTATTTGGTGCATTTAAAAGTAGAATATTTAAACATATGAAACTGTGTGAAGACTGACCTAATGTCCTTGGTACATTAGTAATAGTGGCCTTGATGATTCTGCCGCCAGACTTGCTATCTGTGATGGTGGCATTGAGGATGGAGATGCCAAACTCAATATCGTTGATGTTCCCTATGATGCTTCCTCGTGCCTTCTGGGGTCCACCTGAAAAAAAAAAGAGAAGGTATTTAAGAACGGTTTGAATGCAACGAACCAGAAAGTATAAAAAGCAACAAACGCAGCATCGGAAGGAGGTCGGGGTGGATGGGTGGGTCAAAAAATACCAAACGTTCGCCAAGGACACCGGTGTTGGTACCCCATGTGAGTCACAAAAGTTCCGTGCTTCAGTGAACTTAACCCAAACGTTGACTTATAAATATATTTTGAAAAGACTGTATGTATGTAACGAGCGTAAATGGACACGTATTGCTGGACATTGGTAGAGAACGCACGAAATATGGAATAACTTTTTGATATCATAAAAACCATCATGTGAGGATACGTTGACTAAACACATATACAATATGTATTTACAAAAATGCCTCACCTGGGCAGCCCTGACTGCTACACCTGGACAGCTGAGAGGAGTCTCCTGGACACAGCCGACCACTGTTGCTAGGAGACGGACTGTTACAGAGACGGATACGTGTCCTCTCTCCGCCCCCACAGGAAGTGGAGCATTCTCCCCACGGCTGCCATGAGCCCCAGTTACCATCAACTGCAATAATATACCACAAAACATACGATAAGCACACATATTAACACACCAATCACCAAAAAACAGGCATACGGCAGGGCATTTTTCATTACGACTCACCAGGACAGGTGTCTGAGCTGCATCTCTGTATCTGCGTATCTGCACCTGCACATGCTCTCCCGCCATTGGCAGGTCTGGGGTTGTCACATGTCCTGTAGCGCCTCATCTGACCTCCGTTACATGTCTTGCTGCAGCTGCCCCAGCTACTCCATGGACCCCAGTTACCGCTGACTGGCAGAAAGAAAGTCAAAATGTCAAAGACAAAAAAGGAAAAGAGATAAGCCAAAAGAGCAGTTACATTACTAAGAAGAAACCAAGAATCAAGATACAAGAAAGACATTTTTACAGATGGATGAAGAGAATATATGTTTTTTTTCCCTATAAAGTAAAAGATGCTGCATTTGAAAAATCAAACCACTAAGAGCAATTAAAAGTTAGTATGACTCACTGGGGCAGGGGTCGCTGTTACAGAAGTCAATGTGCACGTCATTGCCCTCACACTGCCTGCCACCGTGCTGAGGGGCGGGGCTGGAACAGAGGCGTGTCCTCTGTCTGGTCCCGCCTCCACATGAAACACTGCAGGCGCCCCAGCTCACCCAGGACGACCACTTCCCATCCACTGGAGGACACAAGAAAAGAAGAAGCAGGAGCATCAGTCACGTAGATTGATTTTACATCATCCACTGGGGAACAGACATATTATGGATATAATGGACTAAAATCTCTTCCAATCTGATTTTATCGTTAAATTCAATCCCTGAGGTTCTCACCAGGACAAGGTCTCTCCTTGCACACTTGTGTTTGGGTGTCTGTGCCCTCACACTGAGGCCCATCAAATGCTGGAGGAGGGTTGTTGCACAGCCGGATTCTGGACTGCATACCCTTACCACAGGTCTCACTGCATGGGCTCCATGGTAGCCAAGAGCCCCAGTTACCCGCCACTGCAGGAGTATAAACAAACAGTCAGTAAGTAATAGTAATAATGCATTTCATTTGTAAATATACAGGCCTATAGTCAGATATTAAGGCCCAGTGGTGGAAAGTAAGTACATTCCCTCAAGTACAGTACTGAAAGGATCAGTGTGTAACATTTAGGGGGGGATTTATTGGCAGAAATGGAATATAATATTAATAAGTATGTTTTCTGTATAATCACCTGATAATAAGAACTGTGTTTTTGTTACGTGAGAATGAGCCCTTCATATCTACATAGGGAGCGGGTCCCCTTTCCACGGAGTCTGTCATGTTTCATCAGTAGCCCAAAACGGACAAACTAAATACAGTTAACTTTTCCTGCTTGGGCCGGAGTCGATAACGTTACTCGCTCCCGTCGCCGCCTCTCTCTCTCTCCTGCTTCACCACTCACTTCCCACGGACCTACGTTACTTTTACAACAACTGGCTCTAGAGAGGGCTATTCGCATTTTTGGCATCAGCCACCGTAGCTCTCCAACACGCCTGGCACATGGGAAAGGCTTTAGTTGGTTGCAATTTCCTCATCTCACCGCTAGATACAGCCAGATCCTACATACTGGACCATATACAAATCCAGTATGTACTTTTACATAAACAAGGATCTGTTGTATTGTGAGTAAAGGATGTGAATAATTCTTCCACCTCTGTTTAGGCCCATAATCCTGCATACATTTGGTCACTCACCTGGACAAGGTCTGACACTGCACATGATGACCTCCACTGCCTTCCCGTCACAAGGCCTGCCTCCATGCTGAGCTGGAGGGTTACTGCAGGTCCGGACTCTGGTCCTGTTTCCCTGACCACAGGTACGAGAGCACTCCTCCCAGAGAGACCACTCTGACCAGTTCCCATCCACTGCAGAGGGACAAAGGTACAGACTTTGTTACCACATGTGCCATTTGCACACAGCCTCCTTATAAAAGTGAGTACTGAGGTTGAATCCTCTGATTTATCAAAGCACTGTCACCTGGACAGGGCTTTCCCTGACATCTACGTGTCTCTGTGTCCGATCCTGCACAGTGGCGCCCTCCATTGGCAGGCAGAGGATTGTTACACTGTCTCAGCCTCTTCTGGGACCCGACACCACAGGACACACTGCAAGGGCCCCACTCTGCCCACTCTGAGTAGCCCCCATGAACTGGAAAACAAACGAATGCATGTTAACTCAACGTGTCTTTAGCCATTTGGTCAATTTAGATGATTGTTGCTTCTTTCTTCATTGAAGAGGACATAGAAGATGATGAATACTTTTAAAATGGATGTTGACTTTTTTTCTTTTTTTCTGGGTTTTATCAAAGGACTCTCTCTCCTGACAGAGACTTGGCTCTTTTTGGATCCTCAGAGGACTCCTCAACTCTCCCTTTACATATTCAAACAGCTCTATTCATATTCAAAAAACGTATTCTCAAAGACTGGAAGACAATAACTCCACGTGCTTCAGAAACTGGTTGCATGAATTGGTCTCAGTTATCCACATGGAGAAATTGCGAGCCAATAATTTAAAATGTCAACATAAATGGGAAGAATCTTGGGGTCCCTTTCTGCAATATTTGGACTCAGTTTGACAATATTTCTATTCATATATTGATTGTTTTGTTTTTCCTATTCTCTGTTCTGTTGTTGAATACTCCCGTTATGGACGGCTTGTATTTAACTATCATGTGGATGATGCTGTATGTAACGATATGTATGTTGTGTCCTTGACATGCGGTTTAGATCATTTTCTCTTAGTTATTTTGTATCACTCCTCCCCGGGTGTAAATGTGTGTGGGTGTGTGTATGAGTGTGTGAGTGCAGGTGCGTGAACTTTCGGGTTGGGTTACGGGTTTTGATTTTTGTTTGATGTATGTGTTATCATTAAAATTTGTCGATAAAAATAATATACAACAAAAAAAAAATGGATTTTGACTCAAAAATATGGCCCAATAAAAAGAATCCCCTCAAAGGCCTGCTCACCTCGCACAGTAAGAGTGACCCTGACCAGCACTGATCCCAGCAGGTTTCGGGCCACACATTCATATTCAGCTGTGTCCTCCTTCTGGGCACTGCTGATCCTGAGGGAGCTGTTGGACAGGGTGGAGAAGCGGTCGTTCCCCAGCAGGGAGCGCCCCTGGCGGGACCACTCTATCATGGGTGTGGGCTCACCCTCCGCCTGACAGTTGAGCACAACTGTGGTACCAGCATCCACCACTGTGTCCACTGGTTCCACTATGATGGTCGGTACCCCTGGAAGAAGAGAATTCCACTGATTTCACACATCAAAAGCCGTTTGCGAGCACCAAGAAAAGACAACCTCTGACAATGTCACCGTTTAAGGTGCAATACTAAATCACTGGAGTGCTCTTTTATGTTATAACAACTTTTACAAATAGGACTGAAGCAGAGACGACAGACACTTACTCTGCAAGGTAAGTGTGACGCTCCTCTCCACCACCCCAGCATCATTTGTTGCCACACACATGTAGTTGCCAGCATCTTCACTCTGTATACAATTTAATGAGAACACAATTCATTATCATAATCACAATTAAAGTTAAAAAATGTGCCAGTCATCTCAGGGAGGCCAAGCCGGATAATTGGGCGTTCCAGTGTCAGATGAACTATGGGAGGAGGGCCTGTCCAGTATAAAGAGCTGTTCTATCAATTCTAAGATATAGATTAATTCAATTTAAAGTCTTACACTGATAGCATTACTTTAAGACTAGACATAGTAAGATATCTGAATCACTTTCTCCCATGTGTGACAGGTGTAGTATTGCAGAAGGATCACTGTCATTCTCATTCTGGCACAGAGCACTCAGACTTTTCATCAACATTATGTACAGAGTATCAGTCTCATGTGTTTTCCTACCACTGTGCCATAGATGGCCAGAGAGCCGTTGTCCAGCTGACGGATGCGGTTGTTGATCTGGATGTTTATTCCACTTTTGCTCCAGCGGATGGTGGGCAGGGGGTCTCCCCGAACCTCACAGTTCAGGATGGCATTACCACCCAGCGGTTCAATACGGTTGGAGTGAGGGTCCCCATCAATGATAGGAGGCTCTGGAGACAGACAGAAGGAGTTGACATTATGGACATTTCACTTGATTAGGGTTGAGTTGTGAGTCACATAGTAACACTTTACTTCACCCCCTGCTGGCCATTAGAGAGAATGCAACTTTAAAGCACTTCTGAATTGGCTTCACTTTTCAGTGCTGCCAGGCGACTCTGGCAGCATGTGTTAATGTAAAATTTCTCCTATAAAGACATATTTTATATTATTACAACTGCGTTTCACAATGTTGTCATTCATTATCTGTTTATAAACCAGCCCCGACTTATGGTCCCTACAGGAGGAGTTATAGTTGTTAACAAACACATTATAAAACATTAGTGTGGTTTTACCTTTGACATAGACAAAGCCCAGTGATTTGATGGTTCCTACGCTGTTTTCTGCCACGCAGGTGTAGGTGCCAGAGTCGTCTTTGCTCACTCGCTCTATCACCAGCTCACTGTGGCCGTTCATGTGGTCGTAGTTAACTAAAGCATTAACAAAAGGCAGTAAAAGACAATGAGAGAGACACAGTTAAAAGTCTTTATTCTAATAGACTGTATCACATACAGCTACATAAAAATGCTGTTGCTATTTTTCATTTGAAATACAACATTGTCCTTATCATGGGGGTCTTTATATATCTCTATATACCTGGGATGATATTGTTGTTGAAGGCCCATGTGATTCTGGGTAGGGGGGTGCCACTGACTCCACAGGACAGCAGGAGGCGCTCTCCCTTGTTGAGGGCCACATCTCCGAGCAGCTCAGTGAAGACGGGGTGAGTATGAATAGACAGGGTCGTTGTCCGACTGTCCTGTCCGACTGCATTTGTGGCAACACAGGTATACCTGCCTCCATCGTCAGGCTGGTTCAAGAAGGAGGGGAGATGAGGAGAGTGGGAGCATGCAGAAAATAATCTTTAAATGCATCTTTTTGATGCAAGACAACAGTACCGGCCTCTACAGTAAACTTAATTTAATGCAAGCCAATTTCATTACGGACATTAACAAACAGAAAAATAATTAGTTGTTTTTCTTACCTGAGCAGTGTCTATTACTAGCTCTCCAGAGGGCAGGATGGTGTACTCCCCTGTGCTTTCACTGAGAAGATTACCGTCCTTCTCCCAGAACAGGCTGGGCTGAGGGACTCCCTCTGCCACACACACCAGCTGAGCCGGACTGTTTTCCACCACTGATACCTCCGGCTCTCCACCACGAATAGAAGGTGGGACTGCAACGGTAGGGGGGTTCATTTTTCATTATCACATTCATTTTAAAACATTAGTCTAGTTAAGGTTTTATAAAATATACAATGACAGAGGGGCAGCCCCTAATGCCATGTAAACTACATTTTACATTGTGAAGCAAATTAGCTGGATTGCTTCATGGCACAAAAGGGAAAATGGAAAAGGCTTTGTTCTTCCAGCTTTATCGCAATCACAAACGGGGTAACTAGTGAAGTGTTGATGGGAAAACAAACAAATGAAACTGAACACAAATGCACTTAAAGCAGAAGAACATGGGTTGGGCCAAGTAGCATCTTTGCAACAAGAAGTGCTTCTTTAGGTTTAATATGAAATGTGGTTTTAAAATATTTGAAGATATCAATGTATCACATTCAGTTGGATCAGTTGAACAATATATTGATGTTGAACAACATACTTATCTCGTGTAATACAGAGACACAACATAAAAGACAACTGAAACGCAAACATAATGTGTGGTGTTCAGTGATGTAGTTTAAAATACTGTATTGACTGAAGCTTACTCTGTACAGTGAGGCTCATCTCATGGCTGACAGTGCCCGCTGCATTGGCAGCAGTGCAAGTGTATCGTCCAGTATCACTTGGCTGGATGAAGGAGATCTGCAGGGATCCTGAACTGAGCACCCGCTGGCGCACAGACTCACTCAGCGGCTGCCCGTCTTTATGCCATGTGACAGAAGGCGGAGGGGAGCCGTCAGCTTGACAATGTAGCGTCACAGAGGAGTCCACAGGTGCCACATAGTTGTGAGTCTCTGAACTGATCACTGGAGGGACTGCAGGACACAGCAAACAGAAATACCACATGAAGTCAAAACATTTAGAATAGTTATTCATTAGCAAATAAACAATTAGGCTGTTAAATATGAATTTAGATGACTGAAGAGACTGTAGGTGGGAACTTGTAAGACACATAACTGTTACCTACAGCAGAGGTGGGACCAAGTCATTGTTTTACAAATCACGAGTAAGTCTCAAGTCTTTGCTGTCTAGTCCCGAGTCAAGTCCCAAGTCAAGACCGACAAGCCCCAAGCCCTAAACTTTGAGTTTTGAGTTCTCTACAAGTCATAATGCGCTCTTCACCAAATATAATTCCATTGGTGTCTCTATCTGTAATTTTTTACCTGCAAGTTTTGCATACTGCAATTTGTTTTTTGTTGACCACCGCATAGTTTTAGTTATAGTAATTATCTTTGGTATCATTTTTTCTTTTCTTTTCTTTGGACTTGGGGGAAGATATCGACTATTTTTAAGTCAAAAGGCTCAAGTCCAAAAGAAGTTACGAATCATTAGTGTTAAAGTCCAAATCAAGTTGCAAGTCTTTTTTGATTTTGTCAAGTCGAATCAAATTTCAAATTTGTGATTCTGCCAGAGATTTGTGTAATAAGTTTTGACATTGCATCACAAAATTGTATCTTATATATATTTTCTTTTCAAAAGTAGCATTTAATTCAGGGCTATTAAATACATTTGATTGTAAGGTGCTCTTCTTACATCCCCATACACAACTGCTGAATATTACATAGTACATCTGTTAGTCAACTAACATCCGTTAGTAACTTTGACTGGAGTGTGTGCCCTACCTTGTACTCTGAGTTTGGTCTTGCCCAACGCTGTGCCTGCAGGGTTTTGAGCCACACATATGTACGTCCCAGAGTCCGACACAGAGGCCTTAGTGATCTGCAGACTTCCATTTGGCAGCACTGTGAAACTTCCACCTGTCATGAAGCAAGAGACATGAAGTTATGACCAATTACTTATGATTACTGACATACACACAAACATAAACGTAGACAGGATTAACTACCTGTGGTGGGTATATTGATGCCCTCCTTCTGCCAGGTGATGGTCGGTCTGGGCGAGCCTGTGGCCCTGCAGGGCAGAGTAACGGGGTTGTTCAGGATCACATCCAGGGTGGACGGATGAGAGTGGATCACTGGGAGCTCTGAGGAGAGGAATGGGAAAAGAGTGACGAATGAAAGAATAAAGTGGTAAAGTAAAAGCATGTCGGAGTCATACAGCAGTTATAGCCTAATATAAGACTCATATTGAATCATTTGTTATCACTGAACATGTATCACTAATGAAATCAGCATAAATTCAAATAGGATTAGAATCCACAACTATGATGTGAAAAGCAAATAAGTTCTGAGCAATGCATATTTTTGGCTTGTTGCTCTCTGCACAGCCTCCGAACAGCAGATATAATGTTCCTCAGGATGTTCTTACCCTGCACTGTGAGCTGAACGTGGCGGTGGGTGGAGCCTGCAGCATTCTTGGCCGTGCATGAGTAGCGTCCTGCATGACTGAGCTCAGCTGAGGTGATCTCTACTGGACCTGAGCACAGATCATCACACAACAAATCAACAGAATTAATGAAGCTAATGTCAGCAACCTGACTAGTATAACTTAATATCACTTAGTATAATCTTAAATATTAGATGGCTCACAGTGGTAGCACGTCTTTAAATTTAGCAAGACCAGTTGAAGAACTAACGGAAGGCAATACAACATTATTAAAGACTAATAAAAGAGTGCGTGCCAGTTTGGAAAGTTGTGCCACATAAAAAAGTAGCGTACTACTGTATTTATATTAATACTGATTCTGACCTGTGGGCAGGATGCTGTAGCCTTGTCCCTCTTTGGGAAGCTTTATGCCATCTTTGCTCCAGTGGATTGTGGGCACTGGGACGCCAGATGCAGTGCAGGCGATGACCACTGGGGACAGTCTGGTTACAACTAGCTCTGTGGGTTCATCTGCTATAGATGGGGGAACTAGAAGGACATAAATTAGAACATGTAAGGAAAATATCTGATCCTGAAATGAAATGCAAAAACGTTTACTGTCATGGTTCTGTTGGACTGCTTGGTGTTTTCAGTTTTTGTTTTTAGGTCTTCTTTATTATTATTATTATGATTATGTCCACCCTAAAACATTTACACTGTATCCTCTGTGGAGTGTTATGTTTTGTCCTTGTGGTTTTTATATTTTGAGCTGTTTTGTGAACACGTGCCAACAACCATATCAGCAATATGTCTCACGTATGGTATCACATCATTCACCGTGTATTTCTCGTTTGTGTTTTCATGACAAAACGTAGTTTGGAGACCTCATCAGGAATTCCTCCCGGTGAAAGATCTTGTAGTGTGTGACCCCGTCGCCGATCAGTCATGTAGTGTGAAACCACTTAAAGACTCACGATTACAAGACAGCAAGTTGTGTAGTGTGAACAGTACTGTGATCTGCCGACTTTGAAAGTCGTGTAGTGTGAACATAGCTTTAGTTTCCCAGTATTCTACTTTGTGTTCCTAGTTTGAGAATAACTAATTTATTCTTTAGTTCCTGTCTCCTGCCTGTTGCTGTCTCTGGGTCCACCTGCGCTTTATATCAGAAAGAACAATTCAATCATGTCATGACATAACATCAATGAACATATCGTAATGAGAGTATGAGTTTGTAAACAAATGCTGTGTTACTCACCGTGGACAGTGAGGTTGATGAGTCTGGAGTCTTCTCCTGCCTCATTAGAGACCACACATTCATACACTGCTGTGTCCTCCACTGTTGGTGCTATAACTACCAGGGAGCCTGATGAGAGTAATCTGGAAATAACAGAAAAGTTAGGATCTCACTATGATGTCCACACTATAAAAATGACAAACTTAATAAGATATATTTATTATTATAAAATGTCTCTTAAGTTCCAGTTTTGTCGTTGTGAGTTTTGAATCTTGAATTAGAAAACAGAGAAGGAGAAAACCTGGATCAACCTGTACATATTCTGGTTCTGGTCAGTATTGATGGTTCGACCATTTTTCATCCAGCTGACGGAGGGTTTGGGAATGCCGGTGGCCTCGCAAGACAGGGTGGTCTGAACGTTGACTGTAACCGTCACATTGGTGCGGCTGTCAGCGATGGAAGGAGGGACTGAGAGATGAGAAACGAGGGTCATAAAATTACTAGGTGAGTGACTGTGTTTTTGGGTGATTGAGACAGTTTGAAAGTATTCATGTGTTTTTGTATGCACATATTTACCACCCACCATATACTTGCAGATCCACTCTCTTGCGTTGTGTCCCAGCCTGATTTGTTGCCATACACAGGTAGCGTCCAGTGTCGGTCACCTGAGCAGAGTGGATGTGTAATGACCCATCCTCTGCAAATGTGTACCTGTGCATGTTTGTACAAACTGGGTAAGGTACTGCACAGAGGAAATGCCAATAACTGAGCTGTGCGAGAATATTCAAATCTACTTTCTAGATTTAATATCCTGGAAATCATTAATACAGGGTAATGGTATTTTTTTTTAGCGTTTGCATTAACTCTTCAAAAATCATAAAAGCAGTGTTCATTTGTGAAGATTATTTTGCTGAACAAAACGTGTAAGTATCATAAACATTTGTTTGCTGCAGAGCTTATTTTCTGTAACAATCCAAAACCCAATAGAAAAATCCCATTGGCTTTTTGTCGGGGGAAACAAAAGTCATCCCTGCAGCACTCTATTGTCATATAATAATGAAAATGATGCTCATTTGAGATATAATCAGCAAAAAGGCATCATTGTTATATGACATGTGGATTTACCTTGGGTTGTTTCCTGCCAATATGGCACCATGTTTTCTCCAGGTTACGCGAGGCGGTGGCACTCCACTTACGATACACTCAAGCACTGCTGGCTTGTTGATGTGCACTGACACTGTCTGGGAGCCTTCCTTGATAGTTGGGGCCACTGAGGGGACAGGTAACAGACACATTTATAGCCTAGTAATGAATTCAGCTCTATAATTAATTACGGAGGTAATTGGAAAAAGACAGATTCTCCTCTTCCTCAGCTCTAAAAGAAAGGATATGCAGCACCTCTATAAATACATTAGTTGTAGATAAAAGATATAACTACCATTGACAGCCAGGTTAAACTGCCGCGTGGTCTTGCCAGCGATGTTGCTGGCCACACAGGTATACTGAGCTTTGTCACTGAGCTCAGCCATGTTGATCTGCAAGTAGCGGCCACTGGACACAATACGTACCCGGGCAGAGGCCTACACAAAGATAGACAGTAATTTGTGAGCACATTTTAGGAGAAATCATAGCATTGTGTGGATAGCTGTTTGATTTCTGACCTGCAATGGTTGGCCATCTTTGAGCCAGGCCAGAGTTGGAGGAGGAACAGCATCGGACTTGCACTCTAGAGTCACCTGTCTGTTCTGCAGTACTGACACATCCTGAGGTGTACTCTCCCCCACAATGTTAGGGGGAACTGTTACAGGGAGACCAGAAAGAGACTGACATTGATTTTATAGCCCAATCTCACCTCTCCTTATTATTTATTCATTGTCTAGACAAGAAGAAATATTAGTAAAAAAATCTATTACCATTACCATTATCATCCTTTTTTGTACATAAATAATGACCTTAATGTCATAGATTGTTTTTACAATATTATGTACAGTGTACACTACAATGTGTTACCCACCATGCACTCTAACCAGGAACTCCTTGTCATCATCTCCTGCTGGACTGTTGGCTAAGCAGCTGTATCTGCCTGTGTCCTCCAACTGAGTATAAGTGAAGAAAAGCATGAAAAAAAGGAAAAAGACCCAAAATCGCAGCATTCATATTATCATATAAAGTGTGTAAATAAAGTATGGTTTTAATGGTTTTATAGAAAAGAGAAACTGATTAGATTTAAATTTAATATACCACTGTAACAATCCCTGGTCACTGACCTGTGCTGAGGCCACACGGAGCACCTCTCCTCCCCGGAGGAGGCGCAGACTGTCTGTCTGTGGGAGTGGACGTCCATCCTTCAGCCAGGTCAAAGAGGGTGTAGGGATACCTGAGGCCTCACACTGAATCTCCAGGACGTTATTAACCACAACAGATACTTCTGCCGGCACAGCAGAGCCCTTGATGCGTGGAGGGTCTGAATAAGAAAACCAAACAATATTTAGTTTCTCATCCTCGAATCAAAATCAGAAGCTGAAGAATACGAGCTATAATCTGCTTTCACTCACCCAGCACTTTCAGGCTGAAGTGGCGGCTAGCTTGACCAGCAGTATTGTTGGCCACGCAGGTGTAGTGTCCTGTATCATTGACCTGGGTCTGTATGATTTGCATAGTGGTATTCAGGTTGAGGAATCTGAGGTGGGAGTCAGGAATTAGAGTTACCCCTTCTTTGAGCCAGGACAAAGTGGGGGTCGGGGTCCCATCAGCAATACACAGCAGAGAAGCCGAGTTTCCTCTGACTACAGTCACATCCTCTGTGCTCCCTGCTCCATCCAGACCAGGAGGGACTGAGCAGATTAATAAAACATACGGTTGATTATTATTTATTGCTGAACAGGTAACTTTGAATGGTGCTTAGTGATTTATTCCTCAGATTCTACAAGCCAGTAATGTTTTCAGACTCACCATGCACCTTTAGGTTATAATGTCTGTTGTCCACTCCTGCTCTGTTTGATGCGACGCAGGTATATGTGCCACTGTCGGACACCTGGGTTCGTGTAATCCTGAAAGTTTAAAAAGGTGCAATATATAAGTACCCTGTTACATTTGAACTCTCACTAAAGGTGTAAAATAACCAACACATTTTTAGTTTTCCAAAGCAACCCATTACAATGAAAGAGTTTTATGCAGGGTGAATTTCTACACTGAATTAATAGTAGGAAAACCTGCAGGATACAGGAGGGAAAACATAATTGCACACCTGAAAACACAAAGATTTCTTTGCAAATTGTACGGATAACAAATTACATCAATATCTTAGTCTTACCCCAATATAACACGCTGCTTTGCAATAATTTAACTTATGTGTGGGAAAATACTGACCAGCATTTTCCCACACATACATTGCACAATGTGCAGCACCATGTGTCACAAACTCTTCTTTAGCCCTGTCCACTGACCTACCGGAGCACCTGTCCAGCAGAGAGAAGCCGTATGTGGGAGGACACTGGCAGAGGCAGGCCATTTCTCAGCCAGTTGAGCTGGGGCGGAGGAGATCCTGCGGCAACACACTCAATGTTGACAGAACTGTCCAGAACTGTGGTCAGCTGCTCAACTGTCTCACTGTTGCCGTCTATCACAGGAGGCACTGAAAAAATAAATGTAAAGCAAAATCAGTGACATGAAAACAAACATGCCATCATCAAGGACAAGCGACTGTTTATACCAGACAATACGATAAAACCCACCATACACATTCAGATTGAATATCCTGTCTTCTTCTCCTGCAGTGTTGGTGGCCACACATGTGTACTTGCCACTATCAGTGGTGTGAGCTCCAGTCACAGTGAGTATGCTGCCATCTGGACTGATCCTGAACACAAAGGCAGCATCGCATCATCATTACCACCATTATATATCACAATCTGTGAATTTTCCTCTATTTTGTTATTTTTTTTGTGGCAAGCATTACTTGAGCTCCTCGTCTCTCGTATTGTTGATGACTTCCCCATCCTTCAACCACTGGATGGTTGGAGTCGGGGTGCCTTGGGCTCGACAGACCAGCTGGATGCTTTCATTTAGCAGGACTCCCATTTCACTGGGCAGCTCTGATCCAGAGATACTGGGAGGGACTAAGAGAAGATCACTGGTCTTAGCACAATCCTATGAATATCATGAGAAACCATAAAATACATGCATTTGTATGATAACTTATTGACACATAAAGCTTGACGAGAATATCGTAATATTCTACGGCACTTCTCTGGAAACAAATACGTTTTAGCATTTCTTTAATTTGAAACTGATCTCTAGAAAAGGGTTCAAACGTATGTATAGTGACTGAGGCTATGCCTTGTACCTTGTATGGTGAGATGGTAGCTCTTGCGTGCCTTGCCCTCCACGTTGGAAGCCACACACGTGTAAGTGCCGCTGTCAGAGAGCTGTGACCGGGCAATCTGCACCTTGCTTCCTCCTGAGAAGATGTGCATCTCCAGAGACTCTGAGTTCTCTAAAGAAATATGAAGTTCATATGTTTGGTATAAATTAAATGACAATGAGAACCTAGTTATGTAATGTCACCCTTTTCCCTTTGCCTCATCCACCCTTACTTATGTTTTTTTCCTGTGTAATCTTGTTGAGAAACAACTGGTAATTTTATTTAAATGTAACATACAGACGAATAATGAATCTCCTTTCTCAGGAGGATATTAACAGACAACATTTTTTTTTGTTTGTGTGATTCACAAGGAACTTAAACCTAAACGCAGGCGTACCTATCGGTCGTCCATTCTTCAACCAAGCAAGGCTCGGAGGAGGGATTCCTGTAGCATCACAGGCAAAGGTGACTGGGTTACTGATGGTTTCTACAACACTCTCCTCTGCTGGGCCATCGATGCTGGGAGGTACTGAAGGGAGAGACAGAGATTTTTCTTTAATATTATATTGTAAGGGTTAAGCATTGTTTGAAAATTCAATATGTGTTTTATCTATAATGAGCTACCGTAGATATTCAAGTGGAAGTTCTTGTCCACTTGTCCAGCAACATTGGTGGCCTTGCAAACATATTGTCCAGTATCAGAAACCTGAAGAACAGAGGAGACATATCAGGAAGATTAAAAAAAAAAACATTAAAAAAAATAGTCAGTTATCAACAAAAAGTAAAATGTGCCCGAAGCTCGGTGAACATTCCTATGGAAGCCAAGCATTCATGTTAAATGATGTTTTGACCCATCATCAGGCCCTGCAGTGGGAATCAGGCCCCAGGACATTCTCTGACCAGCACCTTTGAGCTACTTTTAAGTCCTACTCTCACCCAAACGAAGAGCAGCAGGTGACAAAGACAAGAGTGGCTGCTACAAAATCTCAAACTTTCATCAAAGCAAAACCAAAGAAAAAAGACATCACACAGAAATGGCCACACTGCTTGACCTGACATGCGATCGCTGAAAGATGCTGTTGACAGAATAAAAATGATAGAGAACAAGAACAAACAACATGGCATCCATTCATCTCTTACCTCTGAGCCTTTGATCTCAAGCATCTGTCCCTCTGCCAGGATGCGCAGGTTCACTGATTCTGTCACCACCCTGCCGTTCTTGTACCAGGTGACGGTGGGAGGAGGTACAGCGTTGGACTCACACTCCAGAGTTACCGATTTCCCAACGAGCACATTCACCACCACAGGAGAGTCCCCACTACTGTCCCGGATACTTGGAGGAACTGAAAGGCAGAGGAGCGAGGACAACATTTACCGTCAGTTAATGATGTAAAGTCAGGCGCTCCGTGTACAGTATGCACAGTGTGGATGTGGACTGACCGAAAACGGTGAGGTAGATGTGTTTGTAAGCCTCTCCTGCTACGTTCATGGCGACACAGATGTACTTTCCTCCATCAGATACTTTTGCTTTCAGAATCTGTAGCGTACGACCACCTGAAGGCACAAATGGACACACAGACACGTTCAGCATCTACTGCAATTATGCATTTTTATGGCATCTAGATATTCTAATTATTCTTTTAACGGCTTCAGTTGTCACCCACTGCTCAATGTTTATTCTATTAAATGTGACCCAAGTTTGCAGCACCTGGCATGATGAGTGCATTGGGGTTGGCCTGGATGGGACCCCTGTCATTTAGCCAGCTCAAGGTGGGAGGGGGGAAACCAGTAGCTTCACACGAGAGAGATACGAAGTTGTTCACCACCACAGTCACAGTCTCAGGACTCAGGCCGATAATGGTGGGAGGCACTGAAATGGAAAAGAAAACGTTCAGTATAGCAAACAGTATCTCAGAGTGCAGCCTTCAACAGTGTTTAAGTGAAAGCAGAAGTTTCTTCAGTGAGTAAATGACGATGTATCTTCAGTTCATCTTTCGCAAATTGATAAAATAAGACAATTTAATTAATTTAATTTAAATGTGACTCACCATGAACATTAAGGTTAAAGGATCTGTCTGCACTTCCAGCCACATTCTCAGCCACACACACATAGCGCGCCGTGTCAGATACCTGAGCAGTCAACACCTGATGGTTGGGAAAGATGGAGAGTAGAATCCAGTAAGAACACAGATCTACTGTACATCGATAGAATATACCATATTAAAGTGATGGAGCGGTTCTTTTTAATGGGACAGATATTCCCAATGTAAATGTTCTCTCATCTCATCTCGTCTCATAATTTGCTTATAGTAATCAAGTACTCTGCTTACAGTGTTAATTTGGGGTCTTTTCATAAAGGACAACATACAGAAAATATATACTCTATATATATACACTCACCGGCCACTTTATAAGGCACACCTGTTCAATTGCTTGTTAACACAAATAGCTAATCAGCCAATCACATGGCAGTAACTCAATGCATTTAGGCCTCTAAACGTGGTGAAGACGACTTGCTGAAGTTCAAACCGAGCATCAGAATGGGGAAGAAAGGGGATTTAAGTGACTTTGAACGTGGCATGGTTGTTGGTGCCAGACGGGCTGGTCTGAGTATTAAACTGCTGATCTACTGGGATTTTCACGCACAACCATCTCTAGGGTTTACAGAGAATGGTCCCAACAAGAGAACATATCCAGTGAGCGGCAGTTGTGTGGACGGAAATGCCTTGTTGATGTCAGAGGTCAGAGGAGAATGGGCAGAGTGGTTGGAGATGATAGAAAGGCAACAGTAAC
>CAKAOI010028235.1:0-86064 GCA_916701655.1 Sebastiscus albofasciatus | reverse complement strand
TATTTTTTTCGACATACTATACTATGAATTTTTGTATTTTTCGACATGCTATATTATGACTTTTTTTCATGAAATCTTTTGACATACTATACTATGACTCTTATTTTTTTCAACAAGCTTTGACTTTTTTTCAACATACTATACTATAACTTTTTTTTTTCCTTTTTGACATACAATACTGACTTTTATTTTTTCGACATACTATACTATGACTTTTTTTTCGACATACTGTACAATGAAGTTTTTTAAAATTTTTTTTGACATTCTATAGTATAATTTTTTTTACCTGCATACTATACTATGACTTTTTTTATTTGTTCGACATACTGAACTATGACTACTACTATACTATTACGTACAAGTAGGCCAATAAGCCAAGTATACGTAGACCTTTCTGTATATTTGTCAGTTTAAGCCAAGTATACTTAGACTTTTCTGTATATTTGTCAGTATGAGCCAAGTATACTTACGTATCATTTTGTTAGATATATCTCTGATAAGTACAAAGTAAAAGTTAAAAGTAAACTGAAAGGATACTCTCTTATTTAAGTTTAAAAGAAGTATACTAATAGCACACTTGAATAAACTTCTTTTTGGTAATGGCAATACTAACAGACATCCACATGGTGGAGACATTGACCTTTATATTGGAGAAATGTTAACTGTTTGAGATGAACTGAGAGATACCTATTTACTGCTTACCAAGCAAATAAAAGTTGCTGTTTCAAGGGTATTTCACTGTTAAGTTATTACTTCAGTACTTCATTTTTAAAAAAGGGTGATCAAGTTATGGAAAATTTTCCCTAACTTAAAACGATGTACAGCATTTACTAAAGGCAAGCTTCAAGCACGAGGGCACTCATTTTCTTAGATGCATTTTTGTAAACAGCATCAAATATGCTGCAGAATGTGAGAAGTGAGTGAATGTTGTTAACAACAGCCTGCAGGATTCATGCTGCATGAACTCAGCTGAGCACTAAAGCAGCCGTCTCTCTCCCAGACTCTCTCCTCCTTACACAATGGCAGGTTATGGCTTTGACATTGATGTAATTGATACTCTGCTAAAACCGTCAGTCATAACCCATCCTTACATCTCTCTCTCTCTCTCGTTTGCTCTCCCACTGTTTCTCTCTAAACTGCCGGCGGCTCTGCCTCAGGAACAGCTAGGCGTTTCCGAATGTGGGTGGTCCGGCTGGGGTGGGAGAGAGAGAGAGAGAGAGAGAGAGACAGACAGACACAGAGAGAGAATTAGCCCAGCTCTCATGTTTCCCAAAAAGAGAGAGGAGGGAGGGAAAGACTCGAGAAAGAGAGAGTGAGTGAGAAGCAGAGAAAGGGAGGGAGAGAGAGCGAGAGTCAAAGGCAAAGAACAAGCTTTGGGACTAGGCCTACATCTGTCTTCCAGATGTGGCCTCCACAGTTGTCTGAAACAGGAAAAAAAGGAGGTTTTAAAAGTAAAGGAAAATTGGTGCTAAACAGTTTTTTATTGTTAGGGATTACACATACAGTATAGACTACAGTATACAGTACCAGCTTAAGAATCCACCAGCCAGGACATGCTGCTTTTTTTTCCTCTCTTTATAAAACTGCAATGAAATAGCACACTAGACTCCTTGAAGTTAATGCGTATGAACGAACACCTGTCCAAATATTATTCAGTCTTAGTGGATACACACCGCGGATAAGACAGAGAGAGCAATGATAGAGTTGGCATTATATGGAGAAAATTTAATAAGAATTTTTTTGGATGGGAAGGTATTTCTTCAAGAAGATATGGGACACAACAGTTTCAAAAATAGCACAAATGAAGGCCAGTTCTGTGTCAGAGTGTCAGCCAACATCGATGACACACCATCAGGAAAGAGAGAGAGAGAGAGAGAGAAAAAAGTTTGATTTGTGCCTGTATGTATAAGCAAAGCCAAAATCTGAACAAACATGTGAGGGAATCACCAGTGAGCCATCATTAACACACAGGCTGTAACTTCTGCTCCTCTCCCTCGGAGCAAAAATGTTGTTCTAAGAGCCTTGTGGTCCCTCGGTGGATTGGGGGGCAAGTCCGCTGTGAGTCGTGGACTCTGCAATATTTTTTTGTTATCATCGCGCCCTATGGGCTGGAAAAGACAGCAAAGCAAAGGAAAATAAACAAGATGACACACTTTTTCCTTAACAGCACAGGGCCGTTTCCCCCTCGCTGCTGGTTTACACAGACATCACGCTTTATCGTTAAATGTTCCAAAATGTTTGCCTGTAGAGTGATAATAACAGCATTAGTTTTGAACATATTTTTACTGGCCTGGATTGTTTCCTCAGAGTCTAAGAGAACACGCAATATTTCACATTTTAACATTCAAAGTAATTGTATAATTTATCGGAACATAGTAATAACTAAGAATGCAAATCTGCTCTGGATGACCTAAGAGAGAAATATCAGCTTACTATGAATTAGCCTACATAAAATACAGGAAATCCAGGGCCGGCTTAAGGCATAGGCCATATAGGCGGTCGCCTAGGGCATCAGCTTCTGGGGGGCGCTGGTTGCTCTCTTAAAAAACAGTGGGCGCCCTTACTCATTTTGTGCATTGAGGTAACAAATAAATAAATAAAGAAAGAAATACACTTCTCACCCCTGTAACTCTTGTTGCAGTGAAACTGACTAAAAACTGTTAAGCCAACAACATCAGGGACTAATTGTTTATTTATATTATAATAAATATAATTATTTATTAAAACAAAAATCTTGATTTTTGTCTTAAAACCGTTGTGATGTCTGATGTGTGTTGCGGTTTACGGGGCTAGGGTAAGGCTAGAGTCGGCTCTGAGAAAACCCCAAAATAAAACTCCTGACAACATTTTTTTTTCTTTTTAATAATAAAGGGGCAATGATTAAGTTGAAGAACAATGAAGTTACTTTTTCAGTTTTTAAAATGATATATTTCAAAAACCTAATTTTGATAATTGAATTCTAAAATTAATTGTTTTATTTTGAAATTTAAAAAAATGTTGGTGAAAAGGCAGCAGCAATATGTTAAGTCAGAAATACAACAATAGCAAGAATACACTGTGTGCAAGTAACAGATAAAAAAGATTAGATTTACACACCGTAAATCTAATGTATAATATTCAACTAGCGATTCAAGTGGACTTTGCTAACTACGTGACCTCAGGCAGTCATCTTTCTATGTGATCCCAGGCTGTTTGTGTGCCAGCAGGGCTGAGACAGCGGTGTCCAACAGCCGGCTCTCTCCTCCTCTCTCTGGGTGTGCTCACTGTGAGCCCTCTCATCTTTTTCCCATTAGAGCTGTTTTCATGTTCCTTCCTAGCGTGAGCGTGTGTGGCTGCAATTGTTTATGAAGCAATGCTTGCCCCGTCCAACTGTGTGTTTGTGTACGTATGTCTGTGTGTGTGTCCAACAAGGATTTATGCAACAAATTGCCCAGAATATCGTAGAAAACTAAATATCATAAGATCAAGTTTAATTGTATTTATTTATTAATTTAATTGAATTATTGTAGTGCGCAAGATGTAATTTAGAAATTGGACAAATGTATTGTAGAACTATTTTTAACACTTGGAGAGCCAGAATATGAGATGTAATATTTGAAGCAGTGGTTCCCTGCCCCTATTTCTTTAGACGTAGCCTCACAGCCATGCAGATGAACTCAAGTACCTCTTCATTAACATCACCAGTCATCTTCCAAATGTGTTCATTTGATTTTAAACTACATTTTAAATGTTACTTAATACTATTAACTATTTAAAAGTGAATATTGTGACAGTATTTTTTTTTGTCATACAATTGAACTGTCAGTGTTTAAGTTAGTTTGGTGAAGTTTGCATTATACTACTAGTGGGAGAAGAATTTATCTTTTACATTTAACTAACTATTAACTGTTTATGCATGTTTAGACTTCTCTTGACTGCACTGCAACCTGCACTGTTCAAGTGTTACATCTGACTCAATATTTGTATGTATATATATATATATATATATATATATATATATACATATACAGTATAAATATACAATGCTTAATAATGCTCCAAACTTATGCTAAATTTTGGCAAGGAAAAACTGGTATTTTTAAAGGGGTCCCTTGACCTCTGACCTCCAGATATGTGAATGAAAATGGGTTCTACGGGTACCCACGAGTCTCCCCTTTACAGACATGCCCACTCTATGATAATCACATGCAGTTTGGGGCAAGTCATAGTCAAGTGACTGTTGGGCTTGAGTTTGCCATGTTATGATTTGAGCATATTTTTTATGCTAAATGTAGTACCTGTGAGGGTTTCTGGACAATATTTGTCATTGTTTTGTGTTGTTAATTGATTTCCAATAATAAATATATACATACATTTGCATAAAGAAAGCATATTTTTCCACTCCCATGTTGATAAGTATAAGTATTTTATACTTGACAAATCTCCCTTTAATTTACATTTTGAACAGATAAAAAAACGTGTGATAAATCAAATCATAATTTTTATTTAGTTGAGCTACTCAACAATCTTTCCACATACCCTGTGGCAACACTTGCAGTACCCCCTGGGGTACATGTACCCTGGCTTAGAAACCACTGATTTAAAGTATCTCCACATAACACCAACAATGAAAATGCAGAAACATGGAGATTAACTTGCTCAAAAGTATCCCTATTTACTCTTAAAAACAGGCATGAATGTCATGAATCTTTTCTCCTAACTTTCCAACGCTGATAGAGAAGACATCTGAATATTATCTGCCTTGTCACAGTTGATTCTGAATGGAAAACGCAGATATTGAAGCACAGCAGCTGACACAAAGCAGCTGACATAAAGCGGCTCACATCCACAATCTCACCGGAACGTGTCTCTGCCGCACAGAACAAGGTGTCAGGACAGACAGGAAAAAAAAACTACAACAGGAAAGAAGCCTCCAGACAACATGAATGCAAAATCACACACAGCTGCTGAGGTTAGGACTCCGATGGATGGACACACACTCACACACACACACACACACACACACTGAACCGGCTGCACACATACCGGCAGCTGAACCGCTTTTGGGGATAGGAGAGGCACGACTCTAGTGGAGGTGCGCTGGGTGAACCGGCCAGCATGAGAGTCACCTTTAATCCTCTCACGCCGGGCCGGCCTGACCTGAGCCCTGTCCAGATGTGACGGAGGAAGTTTACTCATGGACAGAGACTGGAGAGATGAAGAAGAAGAAGAAGAAGAAGAAGAAGAAGAAGAAGAAGAAGAAGAAGAAGAAGAAGAAGGAGGAGGAGAGGAGTGAGGCTTGGATAATGTTGTGTGGTCTGGTTCAGGTTTGCACGCCCTGCCGTCATGTCTGTTTAAAAGGGAATTCTAAATATGGTCGCCACATTTGTGTCTTTTATTTTCCCTCTTACAACCTTAACATACGTCTTGTCACTTGGATACTGAAAAAAGGCATTTGGGTTTAAGTAGTACCCTATGGTGGCATGTCAAAATCAGACGACATTAAATGAGTTCCAGTTTGACTCAGTTCACTTGCCAAGGGGTCTGATAAACAGCGAGTAGGAGGGCAAGGTCATGGACTAACAGGCGAGTGTATTAGCCTACTGTGGGATGTTTTTCAAAGCAAGTGTATGGGATGAGCGGAGGGGGGGTGCGGATGGACGAGGACGGCAATTACATTAGGAAGGGGAAGAGCTATTATAGCTTAAAGCACGCTGCAGGAAGCCAAATTTACAGGAGGATTTTTTTTGGAGTTGTGGTGAGATAACACGGCATGAAAGAAGAAGGAAAGCAAGAGTTCTGTTTGTCTGACAGCTCTGAGGAGTTCGCGGTCTCACGCCACACCTCCTGCAACAGATGGGCTTTGAGGACCCTTGGGGTGTGGGGGGGGGGGGCAGTCAGAACAGAAGACAACTCACTACTTGTGGAGCTGTGGTGTGAGTGTTGGATGGCCCCTGAGCTCACCATAATTGATGAATAGTGTGGTCCACATTAAGTGACATGCGCCGTTGGTTGTAAGTGGGTGCGATGATTGGGGGGCCTTTTGAAGCTGGGGCCGTGGGCTGTGTTTGAACCGTCAACAGAGACCCCTCTTCTCTGTAAAGGACACCAGCCTGCGGTTTGGTCACACAGGCCGAGCACAGCACACACACACACACACACACACACACACAAACAAATATGCACACATACCCTTCAGTAGTATTATAGGGTTTTGGGGGAGGTGGCTGTATTATTCCTGCTGCAACACTGACTTAATTCAAGGCAGATCTGACCCGAGCTCGTTCCTCTCCACTTCTGCTCTATTGGATCAAGTCTTAATCCTACCCTCACCACATGAATGGGAGACACAAAGAGGAGCTGCACTCACTCCTGCCACAGACATCAAATGTCACTCAGGTCCATATGCTGTCATGCAGCTTCTGATGGGTATCGGCGTGTCATGTGAAAGCTGAGGGAGCTTAATGGAGGCCCTGGAAGACCAGAGCTGGAGACAGACGAGCGGGAAGATTGGAGCCACGTCTCGCGGATACAGTACGCGCCGTCAACCTGGAATTGATCTTCTGTTGCCCTGTTGTTTTCACAGATCCACAAGCCCCCACACATCCTCTGCCGGGGAAAGCCAGAGGAGCTGACCCATGACACCACTTCAGAGTCCCTGCGCACAAAACAATCTCTAAATAGGAGCGTCTCGGGAGACACTTTACAGTAAGCTATGACTAACAAACCCAAAGCACCTCAAAACAACACTGGGAAGCGTCCAACTTCCATCACGGCCACACGAGCTCGCGCTCCCAGCCAAACACATAATAACTCTTGCTCAAGGGCCCGTTATTGTCATATCTTTTCAAAGGTTGCCAAACCCAAAACACACACTTCCACTCACACACGACCTTGAGCTAACAAGGGATGCAGGCGAAGCTTGCAGGGCTTTTCCGACGACTGCGTGCACCAGACGGCGGATCGCGGGGCATAGGCACTTGCGGTGGGCTGGATGTTTGGTGTGTGTCACGGTCCAGCTCCCACGCAGTGGAAACACGGAGGCCCCGGGGCGGCGGGTGCTACTGAGGCCCCCTGATCCTCCACTGACGCGCCAGGGGTAGACTTGTCCTTCAATCTCCATCTGAAATGAGAGACAGGCCATTGGTGCATAGGGATGGGCCTCTGATTTGTTCTGTGGTCCCTTTGAAACCATGCATCCTGCAGACGAGAGGAGAGAGGGAAACATCAAGTAAACATGACAGGCAGGATGGAGGAGAAATAAGATTAAGATGTGCAGCTGCAGTGGCTTTACTTTGCCCCAGAGAGGGCAGTGGAATCAATGTGGAAATGATAAGGGGGTGTCAAAAAGTGGGGATTTTTACATGCAATGACTCTGGTGCTATATCATCATTTTCTAAAGCTCAAGTAATATTTTCTGTCAGAGAAAAATCTTTATGATAAGTATGTTAAAACCCAGGACTTCAACGTCAAAAAATAAATCACAAGTGTTTCTGAACACTGTGTTGGAGCCGATTCGCTGTCAGATGGACAGCGATCAAAGAATACGTTGAATCCCTCCCATAACACAACTCTTACACAAATGTGTTTCAGTTTGTGCATGGTTTGTGCACAGGCGTGGGCCAGAGAGAGAGAGAGAGAGAGCCGGGAGTGTGTGAGAGACAAATCGTGAGAGAAACAGACAGATTGTGGTGGCTTTGATGTGCGCTCGGAGCTCGCTCCTCAGAATAGATAGGTGGGAAAAAAAGCAATATCATAGGACAAATGTCTCGCTGCAAAACCACTACAGTGGAAGCGTGTGTGGGACTTTGTGTGCGTGTTTGGTGCTATAATTTGCAAATGGCTTGCACACACACTCGTTCATGTGTGCGGACTAGAGATGTCAATCACCGGGAGTGATGAAGTAGAGAGAATTTTTTTCTCTCCAGTATCCTCAAGCAGGGCGGACAACTGACACGCCTTTAAAGGGAAACAAAACAGCCCCCCCACCACATCTAAATCTTGTTGTATTCTCTGCTCCTCAGAGGAAACTTGTGTGATCACAACTCTGCCACCAATGTGCTCCCCATATGGCCACACTTCTGTTTTTTTGAGGAATTCAGCTTTTGGGCACATATCTATGTGTGCTCTATACTGAATATTAAGGGGAGGCTGTCTTTGAGTGAATGCTGACAGCCCGTCACTTAGCACGGACTTGATGGCTTTCTTTATCAATAACACACACAGCAGTATTAGAAAAATAGAGTCTAAATCAATTGTTCCCAACTTTTTTTTCTATCGGATGTTCCCCCACAGCCTTATCAGATGAACTCAAGTACCTCTTCTTCATCAACACCACCAGTCATGTTCTAAATATGGATGTTATTTAACACTATTAGCATATAAAATGGTTATTGTTACCATTTCTTTTCTTCATAAAATTCAATTGTCAATGTTTCCATAATACAAGTTTGGGAGTGGCAAAAGCTTGATGTTTCTACCATTTAAGGCTACGCTAACTATTTCAGCTGTTTATTCAATAGTTTTAGCTTTTCACCATTTATCCAATACTTTTAGCTAACTTTGTCTTCTGTTTATTCATTACTTTAAGCAACATTATATCAACCATTTCTCCACTAAGCTACTCTTGGCTTTGTCATCATGTATCTAATACTTTGCAACTGTTACTTTTAGCTGT
This sequence comes from Sebastiscus albofasciatus, assembly GCA_916701655.1. Lineage (NCBI taxonomy): Eukaryota > Metazoa > Chordata > Actinopteri > Perciformes > Sebastidae > Sebastiscus > Sebastiscus albofasciatus. The sequence goes on along the minus strand of CAKAOI010028235.1, from coordinate 77,408 downwards.
TTCAACCATTTACTGATTCCCTTTTAGCTCAGGCTATATACACTCACCGGCCACTTTATTAGGTACAAGATGTACCTAATAAAGTGGCCGGTGAGTGTATGTATATCCTGTATATGTATTGGGCCGACTTTTAGCTATTTAATCCATTGTTTTTAATTGTTTCAATCATTTATCTACTACTTTGAGCTTTCTCACCATTTATCCATTATTGCTGGCTTTAACTAATTCAGCTGTTTATCCTTTACTTTTAGTTGTTGCCAATTTTTTGACTCCTTTTAGCTTTTTCCACTACAGAGAGGCAAAGTACCGCCCCTTTCGGTGGACCACCATGCAACCTTTTTTTGGGAAACAATATGAATGGTAGTCAGTGATGAGAGAGACATATTTTTTTATCCTGTTTGAATTGCGCCATAAATCACACATATGATGTTTGTCAATTTAAAAGATCATTTCATGAAAGTCGCAGTTGTTTGTAAAACTGTTGAAGTATCGGACAGTGAAAGTACGTAATCAGAAAGACTATATATAAATATATATATCTCTCATTATTATCTACCAAGATCTTCCTTGTTGTCAATGTTTTGGTTCATTTTGTAAAAATAAATTTAATGAATTCTTAAGTATTGAGGTAAAAATTAAACATCAAAGTATGGTTAACATTTTGTACTACCTTGTCATTCGCAAGTGCCTTCATCGTTTCAAGTGTTAATTGTAAAAATAATATATATATATATATATATATATACACACATACAGTATATACATATATACACATATACTGTATATACACAAATACAATATATACACATATACATATACACATATATACATATATTTCAATTAAATCATAATTTCAATTTTGATCAGATTAGTTGAGCTAATCTTTTCACGCACTCCCTGGTAATGTTGAATTGCCCAAACACTGCGGCTTAGCGGAGCAAACAGACCCTGCGGATATGAAGCACGTCAAGCAACGTCAATGTTTTTTCAATCTAAATTCTGAGATTACTTCATTTTTTAGCACAAAGCCAGACCCCAGTCACAGCCAACATCTGAATACACCATCACTCACTGAAACATTACAGACATCACAAAACTCACAAGCAGCCGGGATTTGAAAAATGAATCCACGTATTCACGCGGCCCGTCTAATAATTAACGGATGCTATGACTCAACATGGTCACAGCACGGTAATTATCTGAGGAGGCTGTCATATTTATTTAACTAGGAAGCTAAGACTGCTGAAGTCCAGCCATGTCGTATGTAAGATCGTGTCAGATTGAAACCATGCCACATTAAGCTGATCCCCTCCCTCCTTCCTCTCTCTCTGTTGAGGCAGGGTGGTCCTCTCTTTGGTGTGTGTGTGTGTGTGTGAGACTGTCACAACAACATGACCCCCAGAAAATCCCTAACATACACACTAATTCTGCTCAGACACGCACATCTAGGCCTTTGCATTCATACATGCACACACGCCGAACTCTGTCCCGTCTGCAGGGACAGAAACAACAATGCTGCCATTGACACTGACCCTATAACCTCCATCCCATCTCTCCATCCCCCGGCCCTCATCACCCTCCCACGTTGCCCGGGCCCGGAGCTGGCCACGGGGCCGAGAATGCGGTTCAGGTGCAGGACTCTGCTGTTTCCAATTAGCGGGGTATAAATTAGCATCACTCTCTCCTCTCCTCTCTCCAAACATTGCTGTCTCTTCATCCTTGTCGACCCTCCACACTTCACTCTGCCTCTGACCTCCCGCCTGTATCGCTCCGACACATAAATTCACCTCCTTTATGGCTCTTGTCGGCAACCTCTGCACTCCCCCTAACTCATGCTCGGTGCTGTTAATGTGCAGTGCATTTGGTATAAAACCCTCCATTTTCCAAGCCATTTTCAGTCAATGAGAGTATAAATCCGTTGCCGTATATCTGACTTTGAAAGGAATATAACTTTTGGTTTTACTGTATTGTCTGGTTACTGTAACTGAGATATTTCACAAGGACGTAACCTGACACATGCGCTCCACATTGCAGCAAGGCATGCGCTGATAAGGTTGCACCAAGATTCTATTACTCTCTGAGAGGAAATGTAGCTTTATTCCTGGACTTATTACACGGTGTGTTTGCAAGCTTTCTCTTCCACAGGTCAGTCTGTTAAACGGAGTGTTATTTTTCCAGGGCGGAGAGATCAGCTGCAGTGTAGCCAAGTAGGACCTGAGGTCACCCTAGTACTGAGAGTTCACATCTGTTCAAATAAATCCTCCGCTGTGCCATCAGCAGTAAAAACACACACACACACACACACACACACACACACACACACACACACACACAGACGCATGCATGCAGTGGTGGAATGTAACTAAGTATATTTACTCAAGTATTGCACTAGAAGACACATTTGTACTTGCAGTTGTTCTTTACTTGAGCATTTTCATTTCATGCTACTTTATACTACTACTCCAAAAAAAGTTATTTTTACTCTCCAGTAATTTTTTTGACAGATTTAATTACTATTTACTTTTCAGATTAAAATTGCACAGAGCATATGCTGTGACAACATTATAAAATATGATGCACTGTTATTAAACCAGTAATTCCCACATCAGGTTTACTTGTGCCCCAGGGGGTACTTCTACTGTTGACAGGAAGTATGAGGAAAGATTATGGAGCAGGCTAGCTCAACTAATTTGAAAAAATATAAATTACAATAAAAAAAGAAATTCTCAAATTGAGTCAGCTGTAACACCTGAATACTATGCTACATGTTGTGCTTGTGTGACTGAAAGCAATTAGCAAGCTAGCAGAAAAGCTGAAACGGTTAGCTAAAAGTAGGCCAATGGATAAATGGTTGAAACAGCTCATCTAAAGGTAATAGATAAATGGTTACAATACTTAGCAACTTAACTTGAAAGTAGTTAGCTAATATTAAGTAATGGATAAATAATTGAATAAAAAGCTAAAAAATAATGGATAAATGGTTGAAATAGTCAGCTAGGTCAGTGGTTTTCAAAATGGGGTCCTTGAGGGGGATCCAGGGGGTCTCCAGTAAAAAGGAATAATTTATTTTCACTTTAATTCCATCCATAAGTAATACAATGACAGAATGTATGACTATTTTGGTCATGGGTTTAATACACTTTCTGTAATAAAACATCTAAAAGCAAACAAAAATCCTATCAGATGGGGGACCCTGGGAGAAAATCTTAATTGACCCTCGTGGTCTAATTTGTGTGAGTTTAGGGGTCCTTGACATGAAAAATGAATGAAATGAATGAAAATGAAAATGAAACTTACCAAATCAACCTAAACACTGACAATTAAATTGTAGCATATAAAAATAATTATAACAATATCCACTTTTATATAGTTAATAGTGTTACATGGTATCCAGTTTAAAATCAATTCAAATAAATGCATTAGGAACATGATTGGTTGTGTTGATGATGAATTAACGTAATAGTTAAAATGAGCTTCACCTTGACCAACTACAACAGCAAAGTGGGCAACAATATATAATAGTTTAACACTCAGAGGGGTAATTTTAATGCATTCTATTATACTTTTGAATTATGAATAATTTTTATTTATGTATATAACTTATGTAGCCTATTGTATATTTACTTAATTGTCATTTTCAATGCAGGACTTTTACTTAATGGATGTAATGGATTATTATCAGATTGAAGTATTGCTATTTTTACTTAAAGGCACAATAAGTAGGATTTGTTGGTTGCGATTTGCAAACACAACATTCAAAGTTGGCCCATCCTTTACAGCTCAACGACACCAGAAGCACACAGCCCCTGACCGTGGATAGCGTGCACGCCAGTGGGTGAAAACAAACCCCAGATTTACTCTCGTTTTGGAACAAGCTTGGCATTTCACCTTGCTATTTCTTTTTGGCGCTATGTCCGCCATTTTTGTAGCTTCCTCTTGCTTGCGATTTGGCACCTGTTAGGTATGTTTTTATAGTGGTTGATGCCCAGAAATGTCCTGAACATAGCAAAATAAGAAAATATCAGTGGGCAACTCCGGGATCTGAAAGGTGAAGCCAATGCGGAAGTGCCTTAAACTTGCATTCTTTCTAATAGCCAGCAGGGGGCGACTCCTCTGGTTAAAAAAATAAGTCTGGTTGTATAGAAGTCTATGAGAAAATGATCCTACTTCAGTAAACATTATAAACATGAGTTTATGGTCTCAATCGCTAGTTTCTAGTCTTCTTCAATATGTTCATTTAGTAAATTATGATCCCATTCAGAGTCAAATAGACCATAAAGCAGGGGATGCTTTAAGGCATGGCTACCTTGTGGGTCACTACCATGGCGTAGTCTGGGATTGTACGTGTTTTCGTCTTAGACCTTTAACCCTTTCACAGTGTATTTTCAGTTCATGTGAGCTAATTATAACCCTTATGGAAACCTAAAAAGCATTCGGTTGTACTTAGCTCCTCCCTCTCGTGTCACTTCTGGTTGCAAAAAAAACAAGATGGTGATAGCCAAAATAGCTAACTCGAAGCTTCAAAACGGAGGTCTACAAACCAGTGGGTGACTACGTCCACTTCTTCTATACAGTCTATGGAAAATACAGGCAGAGGGCAGGGTCTCTGTGGACACAGACACTGTCACACACTTCTAGTGGGTCATACATGATGATAGAGATGGATTCTTTTTTTGTATGAGGATTTGCATTGTTTTTTTGTTTTTTTTAGGAAAATCCTTCTCATTTAGGTCTGAATAATCCCTCCAACACTGCAGAAATGCATGTAGAAATGCCCATAAACACACTCAAACTTGTAACAACCTCCATAACAATATTTCATCATTCAGGTTTTTCACATTCCTGACTTTGGCACCTGTCATGTGTGTGGTTTTACTTTTTTTTCTTTTTACAAGCTCAGGCTGCTGTTACAGAGAACACAGCGCACAGGAGGGAAATTTACAGAGCGTGTCCTCCCCAGGCCGTGCAGTGTTCACAGGGATCAAATACTCCCAAGGTGCAGCGTGTGTGTGTGTGTGTGTGTGTGTGTGTGTGTGTGTATATAACTCTATATTCCTCTCCACCGCCGCTACCACCACCGGAGCTGCTGCCACAGCCTTTTACAGAGCCCGGGACCTCAGAGTGCCCTCTGAGTTCTCTCTTTATGAGCTCTAGCTCATCCCTTGACTTGTAGAGAAAACAAGAGCAGAGCAGGCTTTTATAGGACTCCTGGGGAAAACACAAAGAAGGAGGCAGAAATAAAAATAAGAGAGAAAGTTAGTTTGAGGCTTCTGCTGTCTGAAGGATGGCAGGGAGGGAGAGAGGAGGTTAAAGTGTTCGACAGAATGTGGCCCCATTTACTGCAGCCTCACCTTCTGCTGCCTGGCAAGAAAAATGTTAGAAACAAGGTGAAGCAGATGAAGATGAAGAGAAATGGAGAGCAGGCTCGAGGAGGGTGTGAACTTTCCCCCACCGACACAAGCTCACTTATGTGGACTCCCTCCTCCACGGGAGTCCCGAAGATAAACATGGCTGTTCGTTTAACATCTTTCACCTCTTCTCCTGACCTCATTTCATCCCTCCTTTTTCACCCTCCATGTCCATCCTTCTCTCTCTCTCTCTCTCTCTCTCTTGAAAACTTTCTCTCCTCTTTGTTACTTCCCTTCTCTGTCCAGATGTTTGGCCCAGCAGCAGCAGCAGCAGCAGACGCAGTGAGAGAGAGAGAGAGGACCTGCGGCTAAGTGGTGGAGATCTCCAGCGTGGACTGGAATGCTGACCTTCTATCCATCTCCATCAGCGGGGACACATTTGTTTGACTTGAGATGTGATTGTGTTTTCTCTTCCCCACACCTGCAGCTTCCTCTGAACCATGTTCCCCCACCGCACCCCTCCTCCTCTGGACTCTCCGGACTCTCACTGATCAATTGCTTTAACTTGGAAAAACACTCATCCAGCTGCTACTGCTTTTCCTCATGTGTTATATTTTCTTCTGGCGTTTCCTACGGGGGCCGACCTGCAGAGGAAGCGCCGCATCTCTCGGCAAGCAGAGTTTGGGGAAGTATTTTAATCCAATGAAGTCATGAAACAAAGCAGACGCGCTTAGTCCATTGACAGCTCCTGTCTCTTTCTGCTGTTTGTTGTCACTTCTGCTTTGATTGACTGCTGCGAAAGCAGGCCTCTGGGGGAGTAGCATCGTTATCAGAGGCAGATCATGTGGGATCTGCATAAAATAATAAACCTCCTCTGTGTTATGATGATGGTGTTCTCTCCACATGGAGCTGAGCAAGGCATTGTGACTCTCAACAATCTGTGGTTTGGTGCAGATCAAACGTTCCTCTCATTTTTGAATTCATCACGCAGCAAACCCGCCCTCATTAGTCAATGGCACTCAGCAAGTTGTAGCGTCTAATTCTGCGGGGCCGCCCAAACTTATCACCCTTCATTTCAACATGGTGGGCTGCCCCGTCGCTGAAACCCTCTCAAGCTGTTCCAGACATCTGACAACAGCCACATTTATTTATTGACTTCATTTCGCTTACGGGGCAGCCTTTACAGCTCCCATGAGTGATGCAGAGTTAATGTAGAACTGTTCATTGCTCGCGAGTGTTTTTTCACTCCTTCTCCTCCTCCTCTACCACCACCTCCTCTCCCTCCTTTTAAACTGTTCTTAAGTGTTTAAACACTCGGGTAATGACGTGCTGTTGTGGAAGTGAAAAACCATGTGGGATGAAAAAAAAAAAAACATCCATGTGGGCTTTTCCCCCCGAGGAGAGAGTGAACCACCAAGGATGGGATGAGAGTGAGGAAGGCCCTGTTAATCAAAATGAATGAGCACCTCTCAGGGCCCTCGTGTCGACGAGGCCACGAGGACCTCTCAGCTCCCCCTTCTCTTCGGAAACATGAAGCTCTGGGTGTAAAGAGAGATCCAGACGCTCTCCTGCACAAAGCTATCAGCAAACCCATCTGCCTCGCTGTAGATATTCCATCACATTACTTCCTGTTTGCTCATTTTTTCCCCGGCATCATGTTGACAGCAGGTCAGAATAACTGGAACCGCTATTGAATTTCATGTAACCTTAATGTCAGTTCTCATTGATTCAGACGTACCCTCACAGTCCTGTCCAATATGAACTCAGATACCCCTTCATCAACCCCAGTCACGTTCCAAATATATTTATTTGAAATTATTTTTTTTATACATTTGAACTGTGAGTGTTTAAATTGGTTTGGTCAAGTTTGCATCTGTATTTTTTACCCCGTGGAGCAGTAGAAGAAGAAGAAGAAGACAAAGAAGAAGATCTGAGATCTGCAAAAACTTACAAGACTCTTGTGAGACTCGCTGCCCGACGACATATCCTTACTTTAACTATTCAAGATCAATGCCTAACCAATAATTATTCGAAATCATTGCCTAACCTTAACTATTCGAGATCAATGCCTAACCTTAGCCATTCGAGATCAATGCCTAAACATAACTATTCAAAATCATTGCCTAACCATAATTACTCGAGATCAATGCCTAACCTTAACTATTCGAGATCAATGCCTAACCATAACTATTCAAGATCAATGCCTAACCTTAAGTATTCAAGGTCAATGCCTAACCTTAATGATGTTGCGAGAGTTTCCCCAGTTTGATGGTTCCCTTCTAGACACTTCCAAGAAGAAAAAGAAGAAAAAGAAAAAGGCATTTCATTAAACCCTCGAGGGGAATTTCGATTGAAAGCTAGACATTTCGACCATTTATTCATTAGACCTACTTTGACCTTTTTGAATAATTCCATCACATTACTTTAAGCTATTTTAACTAATCCATTCATTTTAGCTAAGTGTTTTTCCCTACTAGCTTGCACACACTTCAGGTGTTAAAGCTGACTCAATTTGTATTTTTGTAATTTTGTTCAATAATTGTTTCCCGTTTGCAGACATATGACAGTAATTTGCCCAGAATGTCTTTATAAATAAAAATATACCAACGACTTGGCAACCCAGCTCTGGAATAAAGCACAATGATGTGTGAGTGGTTTAAATTTGCTTACAAATCTCAGCACCATACGACAAACACAGTCGGACAGGTGGTGACACTGTACTGATGCATTCATATACAAAAAATCACCACAACAAGCCTTCTCATAGTTTCAGAAGAATAACGGAACCACAGTTTCTCAGATGGTTTTCAACATGTTGCCTAAAGGAATAGTTCAATCCTTTAATTCTGTTTCTTGCCAAAAGTTAGATGAGAAGATTGATACCACTCGTGTGGTAAATTTGAAGCTACTACCAGTAGCCAGCTAACTTAGCTTAGCATGACGATTGGAAACAAGGGGAAACAGCTAGCCTGGCTCCGTCCAAAGGGAACACAATCCACCGAACAGTACCTCTAAACCTCACTAACTATTACTAACATGTTCCCTCTGTTCCCAGCCTTTTATGCTAAGCTAAGTTAGTTGGTTGCTGGTGGCAGCTTCATATTTAGCCTACAGACATGAGAGCGGTATCAATCTTGTTGCCTAAAGGCCTTTACACACCAGGGGCGTTTTTTGTGCTATTAATTTGCATCTATATTTATGAAGCAACAACAAGGAGGCTCCGTTGCCCGAACCAAGATGGCAAACTTTATTACTTCTTTCAACCTTGATGACGGCAGCGCAGACTAGATTGATTCCTTCCGTTCTTACCTTTCACAATAAAAGCCTTAAACATATAATATTTGCAAGGAAGTATTTTGCATTTTCTTGTCATTTATACGTCATGGCCCCGATGTGTAGAAGCCTTTACTCTCAATAAGTAAGCGAATAAGCTTATTTCCCAAAGTGTCAAACTTTTCCTTTAAAGGAACAGCGTGTAACATTCAGGGGGATCTACTGGCAGATATGGAATATAATGTTAATAAATATGTTTTCCTTAGTGTATAATCACCTGAAAATAAGAATTGTTTTGTTTTCGTTACCTTAAGAATGAGCTGTTTATATCTTCATATGGAGCGGGTGGTGTTCTCGGAGCCGGTCGCCATGTTGGTTGCAACCTCACCGCTAGATGCCGCCAGATCTTACACACTGCATCTTCAAAAGAAAGACATTCATTAAGCCAAATACTTAGACAATTGTAACGTAAAAACGTCTGTCCTCCATCTTACCCTGAGCTCTAACAATGTCCACAATGATCACGCTTCCTCCTAGCTTGAGAAAACAACATTACAACATGCAAATTTGACTTGAATGAGCTGACACTGCCAAATTTTAAAGGCGGACTGTAGTTTATGAAGTGCACCTTGGAGAGGAGATCCACAGCTATAACTATAGCTAAAACTGTATAATTTGCATAACAGTGAGTATAAGTTCCTAAATTATTTATGTAAGGAAAAAGCGGGCCAACAAAAGCGGACCAAGAACAAAACTTTGAGGCACTCCTTTAGTAAGCTAGTTTGAACTGTGGCCTTTGACAGTCCTTGACTTCTACTGACTTGAGTCCTACCTGAGAAATAATTACTAAACTACCCAACTGCTTGTCATTAAATGGACTTTAGGACTATCCAGCTGTTTTTTTCTTTTATAGATTTCCTATTTCTGCAACTGACAATCCAACCTGATCTCACGGGAAGGCGTATGAATGACGCAACATTACAAGGTCGTTCTGCATGTCATGAGGACGCATTTTAGGCTTCTCGCGTATCATTATACGTCACGCAACAAAACTATGGAAACGTCCGCAGTTAGGTTTAGCCAACAAAACCACTCACTTTGGTTTAGGCAAAAAAACACTTAGGTTTAGGAAAAATGTCATAGTTGGGCTTAAAATGGGCTTAAAATAAGTGCGTAAACTAAGTAAAATATGTACGGAAACAACGTAATATAAATACTGAAAAGAAATGACAAACATTACTACAAAACAGATGACAAACATCACTAACGTAACTTGCAAATCAAAACCGCAGTCTCCAACAGCGGTCTCCTGGTTGAAAGCCTTGTGTTTGTTATAACCATCTACCTCCCGTCCCGCACGTTATAAGCTGTCTTTCTCACTTTTTATTCTACATCACTACGTAGCTCTGAGCATAGCAAATTTACGCGGATGCGTTTACACTAAACTCATTACAGACTACATGGCGTACAAATGACACGCCAAAAGCAAGAACAGTGTTCTTATTGCACGCTAAATGCCTGGCGCATTACGTGTCATTCATACGCCTTTCCATGCGACCGGGCTGGACAGTCAGCTGGAGAGAGTTTTTATCTCTCCTAAAACACAAGAAATATGAGCTATTTTGGCCAAGATAGTCTGATAAGTGTTGTCATAAGCTGAACAGAAATCGTGCTAACTTGGAATAGAAGAGGAGACATTATCGCAATCATTTCATTAAAAGAGCCATAAATATTGGTGGCTATGGCTTACATAACCCAAAAGTTATTATTGCATTGCTGTCTTATGCCTTTTGAGGCTTATCATGTTTTTCCTGTTTTTCCTTTTCAACCGATTGAATTTAGGCTCTCTCCCTCTCTCTCTCTCTCCTCCACACTGTTGCTCCTACAGCGTTTCACAGAACGCCTTCAACTCAGCAGCTTTTTCAAATTTGGGGCTTGCGACACTCAGCCAAAAGCCGCAAATTACCCCCCTCTAGCAGCAGCGAATTAGGAACAATTTTGTGTTAGCTATAAAAAAGAGAGGGAGAGAGAGAGAAGTGAGGGGAAAATATAGCTTACACCAGGGACCACCAACAGAGGCAACATGGGATGAACGGCTCGTTGGCCGACAGTTTGGGTGGCAGGGCGGTGCTAGAAAGCAGCCTCAGTGATCTTCAGAGCAATCAATCCTATCATATCACATCTACACAGTATGGCACAACATCCATTACCAAACACAAAGGCCTGAATTAGTGGATTTATGTTGCTGTTGCAGGATGTTTGCAGGCCTATGAATTGGCTTTACAGTTCCCTGAGCACACAGAGACCTGCAGCAATGATAAAAAAGCAGGCCTGTCCTCTGTGCACCCAGCGTTATTCACTCCGGTGACACCGAAGGGGAAAGGATTCGTATGAGGTGACAATCCGCCGCCTGGAATTTTCATTCTCTTTCGAAGAGGGTGGGATTTTTGATTTCCCCCCGCTATGCGGTTGGTCCTTAACTCGGAGCATTAATGTAAAAAGGGTCTTTTTCTTGTTTCTTACAAAGCGTGAGGTTTGGCATGCCCACTTAATCTGCCTCTATTGAGCCAATCCATGTTTTTCCCATTCTGGCACCCTCCTCTTCTCCCTTTTAAAATCCATTTCCAAGTTGTAATATGCCACTGCAGACGTTATTGAGGGGAGAAAACCAAATGTAATGGGGAAGAGAGGTGGAGAGAGAAAGTGCAGACAGAGAGAGAGAGAGGTTGAGACTGAATGGAGAGAGAGTTTCCAGCTCTTAACTGGCTGCGTCCCCTGCGCTTCATGGCGATGCCTGGTGTGGAAGGCAGACCACTTTGTCTTCCTCAGAGATCAGTCAGAACCAGGTTGGGGTTACTGACTCTCATTAGGCCTGCACACCGACCGCCAAGCCTTAGACTGTACGACTGTAATGAGAGCCGGCACGTTATGGCCTGACCCCTCTCTGACACATCTTGGCCCACATGTTAATTGTGCTTCCTGCTCCCCTTTTGATTAACAGGGAGTTTTAAATCTTTGTTTGCATGGTTAATGGCTCTCATTTAGTGCAATAAGTGGTTTCAGGGCTGCCGTGGGTGACATCACACTCCCGCTAGCTTTGATCACGGGCCTGTAAAGGGCGAGCTGGCGGTTGGAGGGCCTTGTACCTGCAGCGGATACCTCACACGCCGACGCCCATGCATGCCGGGACGCGGTGGTGCACAAAAACCCAGAGAAGGGATGTCGCGGTAACGCCAAGCTCCATGGGCAGGATGAGGGCATGAGGTCGCCAGCTGGGGAACGGTAGGGCACCATGAAGATTGAAAATAAAGAGCAACATGAGTGCCACCCAGAGAAAAACAGATTGGCTGTTTCACAGGCTTTTTTTTTTTAAACAGATGTTATGAAGAGGAGGATCTATCTGCAATAAAAAACTTGAATGCAACTGCGGATTTTCTGAAGATGCCTAATGGAGCTGTTGCATTTCATTTTCATTAATTGATTTCCAGTAATAAATATATACACACATTTGCATAAAGCAAGCATATTTGCCCACTCCCATGATGGTAAGAGTATTACATACTTGATAAATCTCCCTTTAGGGTACATTTTGAACAGATCAAAAATGTACGATTAATTTACGATTAATCGCAACCTAAGAAATCCATGGTACCAACCATGTCATACTAGCTTGTCGTGAAGGAGGCTAAATAACGCTCTAAACTTACGCAAAATTTTGGCAAGGGAAAACGGTCATGGCCATTTTCGAAAGGGTCCCTTGACCTCTGACCTCAAGATATGTGAATGAAAATGGGTTCTCTAGGTACCCACGAGTCTCCCCTCTACAGACATGCCCACTTTATGATAATCACATGCAGTTTGGGGCAAGTCATAGTCAAGTCAGCACACTGACACAGTTTGCCATGTTATGATTTGAGCATATTTCTTATGCTAAATGTAATACCTGTGAGGGTTTCTGGACAATTATTGTCATTGTTTTGTGTTTTTAATTGATTTCCAATAATAAATATATACATACATTTGCATAAAGCAGCATATTTGCCCACTTCCATGTTGATAAGAGTATTAAATACTTGAAATATCTCCCTTTAAGGTACATTTTGAACAGATAAAAAATATGCGATTAATTTGTGATTAACTATGGACAATCATGCGATTAATCGCGATTGGATATTTTAATGAAATGACAGCCCTAATCGCAATATATTGAATTGTAATCCCTGTATCATGATACGTGTCGTTTCACCAGATTCTTGCCAATACACAGCCCTAGTCAATATAGCACCAGAGTCAGTGTTATTTTCATATCACTTTTGGGTTACTTACCCAAACCCAAATATGGTGTGGTTACAAACTGTTGTAAACTTCTCTAGCTCTTTATAAACGTATGTGTCACTATTTGTTACTGGTTGTTAATAATATGCACATCCCGTGCAGCTTTGAATGCCATGCACATCATAGTTTCAGGGTGCCCTACTGGTCGCCAGCTGAGGAACGGTAGGGCACCCTGAAGATTGAAAATAAAGTGCAACAAGAGTGCCAGCCAGAGAAATACAGATTGGCTGCTTCACAAGCTTTTTGAGAAAACAGATGTCATGAAGAGGAGGACCTATCTGCAATAAAATCTTGAACGCAACTGCTGATTTTCAGAAGAGGCCTAATGGAGCGGTGCATTTCCTACAGAACTTGGCTGTCAGAGAGAAGCCACGGTCTCAGGGTAAGGATAGAATATCTAAGAGGTTTAACATAGTTTGGTTTATTTGGAAATTATTAAGACACAGTGTTCAAGCTTACTCTAAAGTATTTAAAGAAGTCATTTTTGGTTCACTTCTCTTCCATCACTTGCTTTTTACTGTTTGCTTTCAGTTGCCGGTGTTTGTTTTTCCTTTCTACCTTTTCATTCCTCCATCCTTGCCTCTTTTCATCTTGATTTTATTGTCCCCTCTGCCCCCAGCTGCAGATCTCTCCTCTCTCGCTCTATTTTCTCCCACTCCCTCTGAGCGCGTGGCTGAGGTGTGAGATCATTCTCCTTCTGGGTGGCTTTCCTGCTATATGTCACTGTCATCTGTTGGCACTGAGGCTTGAGGGGGGGTCCCCTTTTCCAAAAACACACCGCACTCCGCTTCGCCACCCTGAGCATAATAAATTCTTGGGCACGAGACTGGAGAGGGGTGCACCAACGAAGCAGCGTGTTTTACTGGGCTTGGCAGGGTAACACATAGGCCGGTGAGAGAGGGAAAGCAGCGAGAGGGGTGGTGGTGGTGGGGGGCGCAGCAAAAACGAAGGGTGGAAGATTTATAATTGAATAACTCCCCGAAGCAGGGCAGCGGGGATCGGCCCTGCCAGGAAAAGCAAACGCGAAGGAGCGAGTGAGGCCTGTGGAAATCAGCCATTAAAGTGAGAGGAGAGAAAACCTCAGCTGTGATGTGCCTCAGCAGGAAGGTGCGAGATTTACTAATGATAACTGAAAAACCACAACGCCTTCATATTCACCAAACACGTGATTCTAGAGCTGCACAAATCACCCTCTTGAAATACGAAAGCAAACACAAATCAGTCTCTGGCAATCAGGTGTTCAGTTACACACTAAAAATCACAATATAGAGTTCACTTTATTCAGCACCAATGGGTTGTGTTACTTTTTGAGTTATTTTCCCAAATGGTTATAGTTGACCTGGTGTTAAACACAACACGTTTTATCTTAAAGCTGTCACACATTTATTGTTAGTTATAAAAACGATGTACATGACGTTCAAAACTGCACAGGATACACATATTATTAACATTCAGTAACAAATGGTATCACATAAGTTTATAAAGAGCTAGAGAAGTTTACAACAGTTCGTAACCATACCATATTTAGGGCTGTGTATTGCAAGAATCTGGCGAAACGATACGTATCATGTTACAGGGATTACGATTCAATATATTGCAATTAGGGCTGTCGATCCATTAAAATATTTAAGCGCAATTAATCGCATGATTGTCCATAGTTAACCATGATTAATTGTTAATTAATCGCACGTTTTTTATCTGTTCGAAATGTACCTTAAAGGGAGATTTGTCAAGTATTTAATACTCTTATTGACATGGGAGTGGGCAAATATGTTTGCTTTATGCAAATGTATGTATATATGTATTATTGGAAATCAATTAACAACACAAAATAATGACTATGACTTGCCCAAAACTGTATGTGATTATCATAAAGTGGGCATGTCTGTAAAGGGGACACTCGTGGGTACCCATAGAACCCATTTTCATTCACATATCTTGAGGTCAGAGGTCAAGGGACCCCTTTGAAAATGGTCATGCCAGTTTTTCCTCAACAAAATTTAGTGTATGTTTGGAGCGTTATTTAGCCTCATTCAAGATAAGTTAGTATGGCAAGGTTGGTACCGATAGATTCATTCGGTTTTCTAATTTCATATGATACCAGTATATTCAATCTGGCTTTAATTAGAAAAATTAGTGGCGTTAAAACTAATCTGTGTTAAAGGGTTATTATCACATTAACTTTGACAGCCCTTATTGCGATATATTGCGATTTTTTAAAATCAAATATTAGGAAATAGTATATTGTATAAAAAACACATTGCCATATGCATAAAATCTGACTTTTTTTATGCGATCACAACAGAGGGATCTGCATTTGAATTTATCCCAGTCCCTGTAACATCATATCACTTGTGCAATCCTAGCCACTGTCTGCCATGAATCTTTGCATGTAAACTATTAATTAAAAATCAACACAGTGTATTTGAGAATCAATGCATTATCACAAAACATAATTTCACACTACTCAAGTGTATCGATATTACACAAATACACACTAAAAAACACTGGGTCAAAATTGACCCAGTATCCATGGGTATAAAACCATCCAAGAGAAGGGGTTATTTTGATTCAACAACACATGAGTCATATACAAATAACAGCAACACTGGGTCAACCCATTGTTTTGGGTATCTACCAATGTGTACCGGGTAAAGTTAAAAGTCTTATTGTTAACATTTTATTTAGACAAATATAACAAAATTAAAAAAGAATACATCTACAGAGCTTTTAGAAAGGTGATGAATAAATGTCTTTTCCCGAAAAAAAATCTTATGATTGTGAATTAATCATTTAAAAAATGTTGGTGGGTCCAAAATTAATGTTTTGTTTATCTTTGTGGAAGAAATCTGACTTTTGGTTCCCACTTCTATCAAAGCTTGTGAGCCAAAAGTAAAACAACGTTGGTATCATGTAGTATCTCTGGGTCATCAGTTAGTGTGAAAAAGGATAAATGGCTGAGATTGACAGTAAGTGTCTGGCAACGACTTGTTGTGAAGTAAATGCAATGGAACGGGGGAGGCAGAATGCGACATCTAGTGGCTGCATGTTATCAATAGCACCGTTAACCCTGCGTTGCAGACTTTTAGTGTGTCTTCAGTCTAAAAACTCACATAAAAAACAGCAGGCTGTAAGACAAGAAAAATATTTGAAGGGCATGTATTCCAAATTAAGCATTTGAAACTCTGTGGAACAACACAGACGCATTGTTTTTCCTGTCCTGACTGAACTTGCAGGGGTTATCCCAGAATGCACCGCTCTCCCCACTTGAGTCTTTGCTGTGGAAGCAGAAGGAGTGAAGGCAGCGAGGCGGGGTGCTCCGTACGAATGAGTTTATCTTGCCTGTTTGGCTTGGCGTTTGGGAGTGGAGAATGAAAGCATGGTACGGCGGTCAGCGTTAGGCATGAATGGAGCTCTCTGGCTGTATCGACTCACTTTTCCCAGTGAAACGAGCATCAGAGGGAAGTTAGGAGTTGTGATAACTCAGAACTGATAATCCACGCGGAACTGAGCAGAAACACTGCAGCGGTGTATAACACGCCATGCACCACTGACAGGTCGTCACATAAACGTCAATTCATCATGTGCACTTATGTGATGAATCACCTTAATACGACACTGAGTACAGCTCTCTGTGGTGACATATTCAATTACAAACAGGATCCCCTTGTGTGAAATTCTGAGTGACTTTGAAGATTACTTTTATTAAACTTGGAGATGGCTCACAAAAGACATTCTGGAAAAAGCACGGCTGAAAACAGGAAAATCTCGCTAAAAAAGAAGAAGCTTTTACTCGTAATAGAAGTGAGGATTTAATAAAGCATGTCACACTCAATGACGCACAAAGGGAAAAGGAAAGTAAAGAGACTTTAAGCAGTGTACTGGCAACTTTTACCTCCTTCAGGATGGAAAACTGATGTGCAGTCACAGCGACACACACATAAGCCTGGGGTGTCTGACTTGCTTATTTTATCAGGTGCACCGGCTCCTCAAAAAAAAACAACCCTGACTTCCCCTCCCTGCCTGCAAATCAGTCGCAGTGTTTGCCTGCTTCAGTTTCTCTTCTCTTGGCTCCCCACCAGCAGAACAAGCTCATTATAATGACAAAGATTCCTTCATCTGATGCCCTTTAAGGACTATTAACATTGCTATGTCTTACTCATACCTGACCGCGGCGTTCGACCATATTAAACTGCTCTAAAGTGACACGTCCTGTTTATGTGTGTGATTATACATGATGACTTATTGCATACTTTATGGATCACATACAAGACTTTCCATTGTTACCTCTCTACACTACATCTTTATATTTAGTTGTGACATTCTAAATCACCACGAGCAAAGCACTGAAACTGAATGAAAAAAAAATCAGGGCTGTCAAAGTTAAAATTCATTTTAACAGCATTCATTTCTTTAACGCATAAACACAACTTGTGATTTTTAGGTTGTAGCGGGCTCAGTTTTAAAGCTAGAGTGAAGATACTGACATCCCATCCGTTGGTACAAACCATGTCATACTAGTTTGTTGCAAAGGAGGCTAAATAACGCTCCAAACTCGCACTCAATTTTGGCGAGGAAAAACTGGCATGGCCATTTTCAAAGGGGTCCCTTGACCTCTGACCTCAAGATATGTGAATGAAAATGGGTTCTATGGGTACCCACGAGTCTCCCCTTTAACAGACATGCCCACTTTATGATAATCACATGCAGTTTGGGGCAAGTCATAGTCAAGTCAGCACACTGACAAACTGACAGCTGTTGTTGCCTGTTGGGCTGCAGTTTGCCATGTTATGATTTAAGCAATTTTTTTTATGCTAAATGCAGTACCTGTGAGGGTTTCTGGACAATATTTATCATTGTTTTGTGTTGTCAATTGATTTCCAATAATAAATATATGCATATGTTTGTATAAAGCAGCATATTTGCCCACTCTCATGTTGATAAGAGTATTAAATACCTGACAAATCTCCCTTTAAGGTACATTTTGAACAGATAGAAAATGTGTGATTAATTTGTGATTAATCATGATTTACTATGGACAATCATGAGATTAATCAAGATTAAATATTTGAATCGATTGATAGGTCCAAAAAAAATACATATTCAACTGTATGTTTGGTTTTCCAACCAGATAAGTTCTAGAAGTGCTGCGGTGTATGATATGAATCTTATGCAGGATCAGTTTAACCGCAGCTCTTGCCACACTGTTTAAGATTAGCAGTACAAATATTAGACATTTGGTTATGACCAAAAAAAAAGAAAGAAAACCTCAAAACAGATTGAATTAGATCAAAAAATGGGCTCATCTGTAACAACAAAATCTTCAGAATGGAGCAAAGAAAAGAGGAATCAACAAGAAAGTGTGCTCTTCTTTCAGGAGTGGGCAGCTTAAAGCAGCTCGCCATCAGGTAACAATCTTTTTATTTGTTTCAGCCTCTCACTGGGTGCCAAAGTCTGCTAAAGGACTAAGCGTGCGGTGTGATCCATCAGCCCCGTCCAAGAGCTTCAGCATGGTAATCCATCTAAAACCAGACTCAGAATAGAATTAAATAAATACTTCCATGCTCTGAAACCTAGAATTATTTAACTACTGTCATTCTCGCTGTATAGCAGCACCGTGTCGACTTAAATGAAAAAGAAAGGGAAAAATAAATCAGATAATTTGAATTAGTAGCATGATGAAGGAATGGCCGGAAAGTTTTAGGACAGTTTTAGTAAACTACTTATTTATCCTGTGTGTGTCTCCAGGTGGAAAAAGATTAGCTTATTTGTTTTAGTTTGAGATGATAGATTATGGTTTGATTTATGCTTTTATAAACAGCTGAACCTCTATACGTCAGCCTGTAAATGGAAAAATAACCAGTTACAAGTCAGACTGTTTGGATTCATGTGTACAGCGATACTTCCAGCGAGAAGTGACAATTTCTAAGCAACAAATATAAACCTTTCGTATCATTAATAAACTGAAGTGTTGGGTTATTTTCTTATTTCTGCTCACAATATAACAAGTATTGTATTCATTATTCAAATGAGGAAGTTACCTCTTTAAAATTCATAATTTATTGCTCAAATAGCACTTGAGGATATTTTTAAAACAGCCAAAATAAGAAACAAAACAAAAATTGAAAACAAAAGTAAACCAGCATATTTTCTACTTATAAAAAATATATGATTAAAGAAAAGCTCCTTTGTGGGAACATTTTTTTTTTTTTTATGATTTTATGATCGAACAGATGAGAACTTACTTGAAAATGTGTTGTACAGATTTTCTCGCGGACAAGAGTGTGTGTGGCCCTGCAGAATAAGGCAATTATAGGCATGTACTGTATATTTTCAGCGTTATATCCATGAACACACACGCACACACACACACCTTAAACTTCAGCTGCACACAGATGCTTTAGATCAGGAAGACTTAATATTCTTACACTTTCATCCTAATTTCATCTATTAATATAAGTGTTACAGACTCTGACCTTCACACAGGAGCACGAATCCAACACCAGTTTTTACGCATGAAATATAATATTTTACAAGCATTTTTTTTGCTGTTTCAAATATATTAAATAACTCACAGAGCATCTCAGTTGTAGATAATTACATAAATTATGTACTAAAAACACCGAGAAGAAATATTTTTCATGATCTTAATCTTTGTTTTTATTCTATTTGATCGAATATTTGATGCATTAACTATCAGGCCTCGCAGCTTATTTTAGTCGTCATATTATTCTTCACCATTGTTTTTAATTCAATTTCTACGACTGTAGACCTTGAATGAAGCTCATTTAACTGCCATGATTACGAATTAAGGCTTAATTAATGATTAAAACAGCGCAGAAATAATTAAAAACCCAGGAAGTGAAATTTAAAGCGAGTTTACACACATGACATAAAACAAGTCTGGTGTTTTCCAGATCATCCATCAGATAAATAAATGGCTTCATATTACCATTGTGTGTTTTTAGAATTTTATATTTTTATGATGTCGTTGTTTTTATAATCATTTTATCTGTATAAAGTGTATTTGAGTACCCAGAAAAGCGCTATATAAATAAAATGTATTATTATTATTATTATTATTACCACATGGATCTACACAAAATACAACTGAACGCAAGGTTTTAAATATTCACTTTTATTTCTTTCCAGAAAAAAATAATAAAGGAAACTCGTCATTTAAATATTTTAAACAAAATGAAGATAATTCATGATCAAAAAAAAAAAAAGGCGTCTGTTAAAATATTTTTTTTGCCATAAAGGTGAGAAGTAAGGAGAGTTTTTTTTAACATATCTACAACATTCTTTGAAAGCAGACTTCTGGAGGAAATCTGCTTTAAAATGTCTCTTGTTACCTGAGAAAAAGTTCATAGTCCGGTGTGTGTAGTGATTATTCGTTGGTAGCAGTGTTGATGTGTTTGGAGAGGAGGTCCACGGTGCCTGCTCGCTGTAGTTTCTGATACTCCTGGTGTAAACTGAGGAAGTGTGGAGACGCAGCTGGATGGAAGAGCGCAGGAGACGCGTAGCTGGAGCTCAGAGGAGAAGAGGAGTAAGCAGCAGTACATGAGGCCGGGGAGAAGGCGTCCATGCCCGGCTGCGCCTGCTGGAGGAACGCCTTGGCTGAGAAGAAGCTGGAGAGAGCCGGCAGGATGCTGCTGACAGGTGGGATGGCTCCGTGTGCATGATGATGATGGAGGTAAGGGTAAATCTCCAGACTCGGCAGCTGCAGAGCCGCAGCACCAAACGCGTAAGCACCGTGCGGGAATCCGTGCAGTCCGCTGCTGGACTCCATCAGGTGCTGCTGCTGCTGGTGGTGCTCCTTCATCAGCGGGTCGAAGCGAAAGTGCTGCCGCTTGAAGCGCTTCCTCCTCCGCAGGAAACTCCCGTTCTCGAACATGTCGGAGGAGTTTGGATCCAGAGTCCAGTAGTTGCCCTTCCCAGGGTTTCCTGGCTCTCTGGGCATCTTTATAAAGCAGTCATTGAGAGACAGGTTGTGTCTGATGGAGTTCTGCCACGCGGGGAATTTCTCCCGGTAATACACGAAGCGCTGGCTGATGAAGTCACAGATCTCGCTGAGGGTGAGCCGTTTCTTCGGACTCTGCAGGATGGACATGGTGATCAGAGCGATGTAGGAGTATGGAGGCTTCACCGACGCGGGACCTTTGCCTTTAGGAGAAGGAGACGTCGGATCAGGACTGTAGGTGTCCAGGTCTTTAGTCTGGCTGCTGGACGTCTCATCCAAAGGTAAGAGCTGCTCCTCTCCGCTGTCTTTAAGTCCTTCCCCTACTACGTCGATAACAATATCCTCCATGATGTCCAAACCCAATGTCATAGTAGATGTCCGGCGGGTAAAAAGCTCAACAACACCTGCCAACAGGTGTGGAGAGTGACAGCTCTAGAACTCTTGAACTCTAGAACTCTTGAGCTCTAGAACTCTTGGACTCTAGAACTCTTGGACAGACTTTTACGCACGACTCCTCGTCTCCATTCACAAAAAAAAAAAAAAAATCCAAGCGCAATCCTCCTCCTACTTTTTCAACAAAGCAGACTCTTCTCCAAACCGCATGTATCCTTTATTTCGGTGCGTATATTATAAGCGCAAAAATTGAGTTCGGTGTGATTCGAGTGATTGTGCGTAAAAGCGTAAAAAGTGCAGTGCGCGTCCTCCTCCGAGGTGTCCAGCATCATCTGTAATCTGTGTTGCTTTTCCTGTAGGTCGGCTGGATGTGATGTCACGTCGAGGCACCATCCTGACCAATGAGAGAGACGCAAAGGGTACCAAGAAGAAGAGGCCTGTTACCAGCCTCCCACCACCAGCACTCTCATCATCATCATCCAGCACATCAAGTGCCAAGTCGACGCGGACATTAGAGACCCATTATAGTGAAAACATCCTCATGAGCAGGAGATCAGAAGGAGACTATTTTTAGAGAGGAGTTCACATTCTTATTCAATGGTGTTGATTTCAGAGTGGGCCTAAAAATGTTTAAGTTGTGACAATAAATGTGAATAAAACAAAGACAAAATAAAGTAAGAGCGATTTAGTCATCCGTCAAACATATTATTTAACTTCTAAACTATAAGTTATTATTAGCATTTTCCAAAAAATATTCCATTTATTTATATTTCTTTATCCGTCAAACATATTATTTAACTTCTAAAGTATAAGTTATTATTAGCATTTTCCAAAAATATATTCCATTTATATATATCTTTTTATTATTCCTTTCCTAATACCTTTGCATTCTGTGTATTTTTTTTAAAATTAAATTTAATATCATGTAATGTTATTTAATTTTCTTTTTTAATTTTACATCGACCCAAGAACAAAGACAGAAGACAGAAACTGTCATCTAAACGTGCAACGCTGATAGAAAATGACAATTAAGGAGCATAAATACCCGTAAATAGGACCTGTTTTAACTTCCAAAATAAGATGATAGACACTTCAGTAACATCAGATCACCATCCTGCATTTAAAGAGTGATGGGGGCTGGGGGGGGGAAATCCCCAAACGCTTCTCTACGTGAGGCAGAGATTTAAACCCTTAATCCCCCACGAAGCCTGCTGCTGCAGCCGCCCTTTACGCACACACTTGACGCACAATTACATGTTTCCAGACGCATGCAGGGGATAAAAAACTGCAATGACTGATTTTGTTTCTGCTGCTGCGAAAATAAGAATTTGGTGACTTCTTTAATAATAATAATAATAATAATACATTTTTATTTATATAGCGCTTTTCTGGATACTCAAAGACACTTTACATAGATAAAATGATCATAAAAACAAGGACATCATAAAAATATAAAAACACACAATATGAATTACACATTAAGAGCAGTTTCTAAAAAGGTGAGTTTTGATGAGTGATTTGAATGTGGACAGGTTGGTGCAGTCTCTGATGAGCTCCAGATCCAGAGTTCCAGTTATCTTTGATAAGAGGACTGTGTGCCTTTTTTTTATTTTTTCTAAATTTACAGAAGTTGCACTAGGGGCTTTCGTTTGATAAACATCACCATGTGTGTGAAAATGGAGAAGAAATAATATTTGATGTGCATAACCTGAGATTTTCTGGTTATAGAAACTCTATACACTCTCTGTTCTCCATTTGAAACCTATCAAAGTCCACCAGATTATCTGCTTTAATAATGGGCGACTGGAAGCGGAATGGTCATATTGGGATGAAAGTAATAGATTTTCACTTGCTCAGACATAAAAGAGAAGAGGGCGCTTTTGGTATTGTTGGGAGGCCTCTGGTTGTTTGTGTTTAATGACGGAGCTCTTTGTTGGGGATTCCCACATTTCCTGCCTCTAATCGCATTGATACCTCGGGGCAGAGAGTTGGGACTGGGTCCGGACTGGGTGGGCTACACGGTACCAAGCAAAGCTGCACATGATTTCCACAAATTCATCACGCATGTCTTCAGATTGGAAACAGGCCCACGCGCAAGTTGTGTGGTTTCAATAAGAGCGCGAGAGCGCAGGAGCGCGCAAATCACTAGAGAAGCTGAAGGTATATATGAGGCTATTAAGTGGATCCAACATGTGCGTCATTCCAGGGGACAAACAAGGGGGACAAACTGGTGATGGAGATTTTCAGAGTAATGCGCCCAAACTGGCCTGTAACACACACACACAAACACACAAACACACACACAGCTGGTATTGAAATGCTTCCTGATGTTCAATTTACAGATATGGCCTCCAACTTTTTATTTCTGGTAATTTTTGTAAGAACCATCATAAAAAGCTATGCACCATTAACTTCTGGCTCAGGTGTTTTTTTTCTTCATTTCTTTCTATTTATTAAAAAAAGGTGAAATATGGAAATCATTGTGTTTTTTTTTTACCCATGCAGGAGACGCATTACGCATACATTTTAACTGTGGTGGCCGGCCAATAGAGGGCGCTAAAAAATATTACTACTACTACTACACTGAAAATAAAGTTCTTTGAATTTACTAGATTTTAATGTGGACATCGGTCCCACATGATCAGAATGTGGCCAACTGACATAATTTTCTTCTTTTTCTCAATTAATTATTGCTCGTCAAACCAAAATGTTTAATTCAAATTAGACTGTTTAAAAGAATCATGTTGACTCAACACATTATTTTCCAGTTACAATAACACCAATTTATTGTGTAATGTTAAAGTAATTTCATAATTTGTATAATTTCTATTATTATTAGTATTAGTATAATAATACTAATACTAATACAAATTATGCAAATGGTCAATATTTGTGTTTTAAATAAGGAATGCACCCAGTAATATGTGTAATTTGATTGTAATGTGTAATTTGATTGTAATGTGATTATATTTTGTATTAATAATCTGAATCTGTAAAGTAACTAAAGTTATCAGATAAATGTAGTGGAGTAAAAAGTCTAATATTTCCCTCTGAGATGTAGTTGAGTAGAAGTAGAAAGTAGCAGAACATGGAAATACTCAAGTAAAGTAGAAGTACCTCAAAATTGTATTTAAGTAATTAGTTACATTCCACCACTGAGTAAATTGTATACTGTTGTGTTTTTTAAAAGCATTATTTACTCTTCCTGTTGGAATAAAATAATTGTTAATTATTTAACGGCAAAGTAGTAATGTGTTTTTTGATACCTTCACTTTTTTTTTGCCTTAAATCATCCTGGGATGTTTGCTGAAATTGATTGGATGTGGCACAGCCCTACCTAGAAAAAGTCCCACCAGCTGTCACTGCATTTTAATAATAACAAATCTGCTATCTAACAAAAACAAGCATTGTGTTAGAGATCTTATTTGTGTTGTACAGCAGATGAATAAGTGGGAGAGTAGAGCAGCCACTGAGGACTTGGTGTAATAACACCATTTGGCAGGAACTAAACAGGCCTGGAGGATCTCACTGGATCATTGTGGATAAATGAACCTCAGGTCAGGAGCCGGGTTAGATGGAGCTGTTACTGAGCTACTTCAGTTGAAAATGTTTTCTTATCTCAGTGAAAACTTGAAGCCCTTTCGCATGATTCAGAGAGTGATAGAAAAAAAACATCAGACTGAGCGTGTTTTTCATTGGGAGAGGCTTCAAAGAAGCTGGAGGTTGTTTTCACATAATGCCCCCCTCTCTCTCATCTTGATTCCCTTAAAATCTTGGCAGTGCACTGGACAATAATATAACGTGTAATTTAAGGTATCATGAATCATAACTGCATGAAACGGAGTCAGACAACGGAGAGGTGCCGAGCCAAACACATCTGCAACACACACACGCACACACATGCACACACACACACACACACACACACATATACGCACATACACACATACACACATACACACACACACATACACACACACACAAACACTCACACTAACACACACACTAACACACACACACACACACACACTGAGACAGAGTTTAGGGGAGGATAAGTCTACATGTGTAAATTTCATGAGCTGAACTGGTCATTAACACATTATTTATGGGGTCTGACAGGCGGCTCCACGTGGTGAAGTGACGCAACCTGTTCCTTGTGTGTGTGTCTCATCGTTTCATTGTAATCTTTGTCTGAAACATACTTTCCTCAATAATCCAGTTGTGTGTTGTGTGGAGCCGTTTGATGAGGAATGACACATCTGTATCTGAAGTCCTATCAATCACAGGACAGTGGTGCACCTCTGGCTATGTGGCACCATCTTGTGGTGTGAAATTGAATGGCCTCTAATAAATAAAAACCTCACAATTTAAGACAAATTCAGGCTACATCTATAAGCCTAATCTAATTTTGGGAAGGTAGATAAAATATTAAAAACAACTACGATTCAACAGCAACACAAATACAGACTCTAAAGTGGCTTCAACAAAAACTGAACATAATATATATATATATATATATATATATACTGCATATTTTTTTATCCATTCAAAATGTACCTTAAAGGGAGATTTGTGTATTTAATAGTCTTATCAACATGAGAGTGGGCAAATATGCTGTCAGTGTGTCAGTGTGCTGACTTGACTATGACTTGCCCCAAACTGCATGTGATTATCATAAAGTGGGCATGTCTGTAAAGGGGAGACTCGTGGGTACCCATAGAACCCATTTTCATTCACATATCTTGAGGTCAGAGGTCAAGGTCCCCTTTGAAAATGGCCATGCCAGTTTTTCCTCGCCAAAATTGTGCGCAAGTTTGGAGCGTTATTTAACCTCCTTCTCGACAAGCTAGTATGACATGGTTGGTACCAATGGATTCCTGAGGTTTTTCTTGTTTGATATGATGCAATGATATGAAGATCTTCAATCTAGCTGTAAAACTGAGCCTGCTACATTTAAACATACATACAGTACATACATACATACATACTATACTAGGGATGCAAAACCTAACCGTAAAAAAACTAACCGTTCAATAACTGTAAAAAACGAATCTTACTCCTGTTGAACCATTGAACCACTATTAAATGCAGGCCTGCTAATTATTTGATGAGGTGCCAGAGACACAGAGGAGGCAATTATCTGAACATTATCCTACTTAACCATTAAGTAGCCTGCCCTATTTCATGTATAAAATCAGTGTTATGGCTTCATATAATACTGTATAGAAATATCATTCATTACTAGTGAATGGAGCCATTCAGTTACATAAAATGAGACCACCACCACTTTTTTTTTTTTTAATTAGACGACACAAGCATGTAGCCATACTTTCCAACATTTTTGGTGGCATCTTGGCACTCTGAGCTGCCAACTCCGTCGAATACATCACACTCGACTTCACCACACCACAGACTGTAGGTAGTGGGCCAATTACAAGTCGTATTAAATCAGAGAACGCTTGCTGTGATTGGCTGCGGGCAAAACCATACAAATAGTTATTCTTTTACAAAAAAGGATCGAATGCAGGTGTCGTTTGATTGGAGAAGTTTTGATACTACTTGGCACTTGGTTATTTTGGTCAATACCTTAAAATATATCATGTACAGATACCCAGCCCTATTCATTGCATAAATATAGAAATATCACACATTACTATCAATCAATCATTCAATCAATGATTTATATATTATGGAGTTCAAACACATTGAAAATGTTATGTTTTTTTCTCCCTAATGCGCAAAACCAGCTGAACTGACCCAAAAACCGCAATAAAAACTGAACTGTCATCCAGCATACTACCCAGCCTAATAACATTTTTTCAACTGTATTAGTTGATTGGATAGCCTGTAATTCATTCAACTTATCCTTTTGGCTAACTCTGACACATTCAACAACGTTTGTTAATGTGCACCGTTCCTGTTTAATA
Organism: Sebastiscus albofasciatus; assembly: GCA_916701655.1. Classification (NCBI taxonomy): domain Eukaryota; kingdom Metazoa; phylum Chordata; class Actinopteri; order Perciformes; family Sebastidae; genus Sebastiscus; species Sebastiscus albofasciatus. The sequence continues at coordinate 50,169 of CAKAOI010028235.1, read as the reverse complement.
CACCAATAAAATCATTTCATAAAATATTTAATATTTTCTCAAATGTTAAAGTTTAGGTGGAATTAAAGGGTCGATTCAGGAGTTTAACAGGTTAAAATTAAGCATGAATAAAATAGTTCAGCCTGATTTGTGGCTGCTTTGTTGTGTAAAAGTTTGACAAACTATGAACTATGTTAGTTCAACTGAAAACTATAAGCTGTCTCGTACGTTGACTGAAACAGCTCTTCATAGTTAGCGTTCTGGAGAGTTCACCTATAATGTATGCTGGGACATATGCTGACAACATTTTTCAGCAACTTAATTTGATTGGATGAAATTAATTAAATTCATAAGCAGTCAAAGTATACACATTCTTAGCTGAGGTGAGCCCCAAATAAAGGCCACCTCTGCTAACATCCCAAAAAACAGAAGTACTCACCTAAAGCCGCTAGTGTTAAGGTGTAATACCATTAATCAGAGCTACATTTCACTTACATGTGCAAGTTTCAGGGTCATGGTATCGTGCATGCTGGCTCACTGTCAGGGCTCACTGGGACACCTATATGGAAAAGAGCCAACATTAGTGTTATTAGTAACACTGTGCTTTACCTGTTATGACAAGTCAAAACGTCTGCTGTGAAAAAGGTTTATTGTTTAGGCCGTCAACTGTTAACTAAACTGATCACCAACCAAGACACGCCTGCATTCGGGTGACTCACCACCTCAGCTAAACAATTTACTGGCTTCACCTAAACTTAAATCACAAGGTTTTAGCATTTCTGGATTGAAACTATCATGAGGCAGTGAGTAATGATCAGATTATTGCATTAAAGTGAATGAGACAGTTTTATGAGGAAACTGTAGTTTATCATATAACTTTTACTTTACGGTTTGTTAGTGTTCAGCTTCTGTAACTTTACAGTTTGGGCCTGTAGAGCAGAGCTACAGAGTCCCACAGCACACAAAGCCAACGTCAAATGATAGGCCTACTTAATCCGCAGATCAACTCTTGAATGTGTTGACATGTTGAATAATGTGCTGATATTTCTTTGGCTAAAATATTGAGGAAGACAGACACTGAGGAGGAGAAGGAGAAACAATTTGGACTCAGGAAATGAACAGCAGGATACCGATCACACAATTCTGTAACACAATGCAATTTCAGAATGATAAATGACAGTTTATAATTGTGATGACAATACTGAGTGCAGAGTGTAACCAAATCCCCTCCTACGTTAGGGTTTTACTGATTTAGAATGATTTAAACAAATTCTCAATTTCTCCAATAGAGGGTGCTCTTACATCAGTAGTAAAATGAGATTTTCTGGCGTCCAAAGAAACTTTTAATTACATCCATTTCTGATCTTTAGAAACTGATATTTTATATACAAATTAAGGGTCCAGTTTGGGATTTGCGTGCAATCGTCTGGTGTGGAGACTTACCTCAGAATTACAATCATACTGACAAGTGAACCGAAAGACACAGTAACACACTGCACTTTGGTCAGAACGCATCAGTGCTCTGCTGACCTCAGTGAGCCTTTTTCTGTATGCCTTGACACTGAAAACTACTACGCCAACGCCAAATGCCTGCGGAACGCACAGCAGATATTTCCAACATTGATTTTCTATTGGGACTGACAGCAGCGGTCTGCCTGTAGTGTCGTGTTCGCCCCCGAGCTGCTGTCAGATAGGGCTTTGAGGATGGAAGGAATGCAGATGATGTGTTTCAAAGCTCAGCACATACCATGATTGTCAGGGGTTGGGGCACTGGTTGGAGGGACTGTGTGCGTACGACAGCGAGCTATTAGACCGCAGGGTGTAATTAGAAGATACAGGAGCTGGAGACTGGGTTTACAGGCCCTGTAGTGGTTGATGGAGGAAGATAAGAAGACTGCAGACTTCCGTATGGCACATTTGGGCTCTGTTCAAACCCTGTTTAAAGCTGCAGTAGGCAGAATGTTTTTGGCATCATTGGGCAAAAATTCCATAATAACCTTTCAGCATGTTGTAATTCAAGTGTTCTAAGAGATAACTAGACTTCTGCACCTCCTCGTGGCTCTGTTTTCAGGCTTTAGAAAATCTAGCCCGTGACGGGAGACTTTGGCCAATCACAGGACATTTCAGAGAGAAAGAGCGTTCCTATTGGCTGTTCATTCAACGGAGGCAGCTGTCAATCACTCGAGAATGCAGATCAAACGGTCAAACTAGGCAGCGCTGATCAAAGACAGTATGAATCAATATTCTGTTACTGTAATGCCTGATTCTCACATGAAATGTTTTTAGAAACATCTTGTAGTGTACTGTTTAGCTGTAAAATGAGAAAGTGTGCTCTGGTGGGCGGTGCTTGGTATTTCCTCAACTGATCTCAACATGGCTGCAGGGTCACAAACTTGCTCATTTTACAGCTAAACAGTACACTACAAGATGTCTCTGAAAACATTTTATGCAATAAATAGGCATTACAGTAACGTGAAATCTTGCAGATGCCATTAGAAGCACCGGAGGACACAAAGGCATGTGATTTCTTTTCAGACTACTTGTCTCATGCACTACTGTCAGGATATAGTGACCGTTTTAACAACATATTTGCTCCAATGTGCCTACTGCTGAAAACTTCCTGTTTTCTTCCTCCTGCAGCCTCAGATGGGATGCTAATCTTCTACATCTTAACCGGCATTGTTTTGACAGCATGTTACAGTGTGTCCGAAAAGGACACAGAGGCATTTCATGGAAAAAATGCATCTGGTATGACAAGAGTTTGTTTAGACGAAGATCTCCTGGGAAATGAGGGAAAAAAGGACAAGATCTAAGTCGCAGGGTTTGGTGACGTAAACGGGCAGATGTTGGTGAGTCCAGGGCAATGATACTCCACAATCCAGTGTATAAACACACCCATCAGTGCTGCGGCCGCGCTCTCTTTCATGAGGCTTTTCCAAAGTTTGGATGTGAGAAATCTAAGAGTCAGTGGTAAAGGCCGGACCACCTGGTTTTACTAATCCTTAAAAACAAAACTGTAAGATGGTTTGCTTAGACTGAAACTTTGTACCGCCAAACTTCTCCACTTACTCACCGGGCACAATTTTCCAAACAGCTGCAAGTAAGAGAGAATAAAGAAAGCTCTAACTGCTTCATTCTAGGGCTGTCAAATCGATTAATATATATTTAATTGCATGATTGTCCAGTTATTCGTGATTAATCGCAAATTAATCTCACATTTTTTATCTGTTCAAAATGTACCTTAAAGGGAGATTTGTCAAGTATCTAATACTCTTATCAACATGGGAGTGGACAAATATGCTGCTTTATGCACATTTATGTATATATTTATTATTGGAAATCAATTAACAACACAAAACAATGACAAATATTGTCCAGAAACCCTCACAGGTACTGAATTTAGCATTAAAAATATGCTTAAATCATAACATGGCAAACTCAAGTCCAACAGGCAACAACAGCTGTCAGTGTGTCAGTGTGCTGACTTGACTATGACTTGCCCCAAACTGCATGTGATTATCATAAAGTGGGCATGTCTGTAAAGGGGAGACTCGTCGGTACCCATAGAACCCAATTACATTCACATATCTTGAGGTCAGAGGTCAAGGGACCCCTTTGAAAATGGCCATGACAGTTTTCCCTTGCCAAAATTTAGCATAAGTTTGGAGCGTTATTTAACCTCCTTCCCGCTAGTATGACATGGTTGGTACCAATGGATTCTTTAGGTTTTCTAGTCTCATATGATACCACTATCTTCACTCGCGTCACTCTTATTGCGTTAACTTTAACAGCCCTACTTCATTCTAATTATGAGGTTTTCATTCTTTTGATGTACATATAGAGCAAGGTATTCACTATCTCTCCTGATATGGAGGTGTAACATTTGTCATAGCTTTTTGTGTGCCATAAGGGCACCACAGTAAATTATTCCCCGACATCTGAAACAAGTGGTTCGGTCACATGCTATATGACTCCCCCACCCCCCGACCCCCCTGCTCTCCCATGAGCAGAGAGGGCCCACGCAGCAACTGGTCCCAGGACGCCCCGGGGCCACGACCCCTGGGTGCTCTGGTGTGTACTTAGGGGTCAGACTGCTACATTCGAGAGCCGTGATGTTCTTCCAACATGGGCCCCTTCTTAATCCATCACGACCCCTCTGACAGAGAAGAGACGCATGTGCACACTTGTGCATGCGTGAAGAAGTATTTCATTTGAACCTCTTCCACTCCTTGAGGGTGCTGGCGCCCTCGGCCGACTTTACTGTCTTTCAGAGACTGTAGCAGGCGAGGAAAAACTGGCATGGCCATTTTGAAAGGGGTCCTTGACCTCTGACCTCAAGATATGTGAGTCACATGCAGTTTTTAGTATGCAGTATAAATGTGTTATTTTTGCCCATTCTAAAAATGGTGTATTTCAATATTTCTGCAGACTGGGGTCCTTAAACAGTCTTGGAATTACATAAATTGGGTATCACTGTCAAGCTGAGACTCGTGGATCCAATGAGCCAAATTGTATTCATGTGTGATGATGTTAGTCTCCATAGTAGCCATTTCAATGTAGTGAGACCATTTTTTGACACTTGACCTTACTGTGTAAAATGACCTGTGGTGACCTCTAGGATAATCACAGCCTCATGAAACTTTACAGCCACAAACTAGAGACCTAGAGCATTCAGAGGAAGGATGGATGGCTTTCCTAGGTAGATATACTATAAGAGGGTTTCTGAGCAGTTTCCAGAGCAGCAGTGCTCGCCATCCATTTGCCGAAAAATGACAAAGGTTTTTGATACCAAATCACAGCATGGCTTTTTCTATGGTGTTCCTCAAGGTCTCTGTGTCTTAATGTGGTATTTTGGAGGGATTATTGATCATTTTTATCAATTCTCGAGTGGTAAAAAAATTGTTAAATTTAGCACCAAATCTGTGTAATAAATGGTATCAACCCAAAACTGCTGTAACAATTTATGAGACATAATAGAGCATGGGAATGACCATCATATACTTCTATCACAATGTCCTTATACACTTTCAAAATTATAGTATTTTTAATTAATTAATTAATTATCTTTATTGTTGTATTTCTGATTTAAGACTAGAACAACTTGACACACAGTGCTGAGCTGCATCTCAAATTAATCTTCATGTTCCAAGCTTTCAGATGATGTACACCACTACTAGGTGACATCTACTGTTGACCTGCTATCTCCCCCTAAGAACCCCCTGTACCCCCCTAAAAAAAGACAAAAATGGGTCTATTGTAAAAGGGTGATCTAATCTAGTAATACAAACAATAATAGTGTATTAGTACTAGTGTAGTGTACTTTATGTTTTTATCAAAATCAACCAACACTAGTTCACAAATACTCACACTCACATATGCATGTACACCCATACTGATGTACCCCTCATGCTACAGGTTTATGCTGCAGGATGTGCATTTGCTAAAGTTTCACACAGTCACACACAGACACACACACCAGCCCCGCTCTGCCAACTGATCCCGACACCTTCAGCTGTGATGCTAACACATTCCAGGGGTGATTCCCACCGGACAAGTTCAACGCTGACAGATACATTCCTCTGCTGGCATGCCATCAGGAAACCCACCTGGTCTTCCCACATGTTTTGGAGGCCCGCTGTCCATAACATGGCTGCCGTCCCGTGACCTTTCTGACATCCTCGGACAGCAGCGGCACAGCCTGCAAACACACAGGTGGAGTGTGGATTTAGATACAGACTAGTTTATATTTGTTTCATACTGTATATGGTTGACATTGTGTCCGCTCTACTGTTTTTTCACCGCTAATGTCTTGAGCATGTATTTATGTTGGACCGAGACTGTTTGCACTGGAAATGTGTAGGCAGGATGACAGATGACAGTTGCTCCCAGTTTTTCATTGTGCAAACCCATATGTACAACACTGTGCCGCAGTATGTTCCATGGCAGGAGGTGCACATTACATGGACAATGTAAGATGCAACTCATGCAGACTGGCCCACGTTGCTCCAGATCTGTTAATGTTAATGTCATCTTGTTGAAAGATAAATGTAAGTAAGGAAGAAAGCAGATTCCATCACTCTGATTCAAAAGCAAATTATTCTATTAAAGTCACTTTGTTTTAAACATTTAACATGTAATATCAGTAAGCTAAGCTGTACTTAATGTTTATGACAGACAATTTGTTTAGCGATAGGACAGTTCGCTAATCCCCGCCTTTTGTTACATTTGCCACCCCGGTCTTTCCTGTACACATGCGGTTCACAATGATAACAGTGGCAGATTTACCGCTCAAAATTCCCAGTAAGTTTTTTAAAAACAACAACTTGATTTCAAACAGAAGTAAACAAAAGAAGCTTCTCATTTCTAGCTGGTCCCATTCATTTTTCCAGCTGAAATGACAACTGTTGCTACTCGATTTGATCAGCTGCTAGCTAACGTTAGCTAATCGGGGCCAACTAAGTCTGACTTTTTTAATGTTTCCAGCTGACTCGTTGGCGACACACCCCAGGCAAAAACGTTGTTTTTCATGCACTGGTCAATTTTTAGATTTTAGGCTATTTTGCTTCCATAACACGTCTTCTTTCAGACTAGTGGAAAGAAAATATCCAAAATACACATTTAGCTGTTTATTTTACTACTTTGTCTATTTGTGTCTGTAGATTTCTCTTAAATTTACCAAACGTTAGCATTAGATGATGCCTCGTTTGCATATTTAAACATAACTTTTCAGAAATCTTGTAAAAAGTAATTGTCAGTAATCAACTAGGGAAGTTCCACGGTGATATCTATAAGTGAATTTTTTGTTGTAAAAATGTACATAATTTTACAATCCATATCTTTAAAGGCCAATTTTTTTAGGTTTTTCTCACTCTGAGTTTGTTCATATTTCATTCATAGCCTGATTTATATAACATTTTATTCCTAAAAACATGGCGAAAATAGGCGTTTTCCAGATCAGAGGTGCATGGTCGGGGAAATGGGCTTTCGGTCCAACGGGACATTTTCGGACTATTGGGCTTTCGGAATAATGGGTGTCCGAACAATGGCACGGCACTTTGAAAACAAATCAAGAAATGTCATGCTACACACAATCCACCGCAGTCCAGCGCCGTATAAATCAGAGTTTTGAGTCTACTTAATGAGTTTGGCTGGGGCTTTGAAGTAATGCTGGGTTACTACTGTATATAAAGCTAGTTAGCCAGAAATGTTAACGTTTGCAGCTTACGTTAGAGCAGATAAACACACAGGGAATCCATTTTTTTACACTTTTACTCATGTATTTTTGGCCCACCGTGCCTCGTTTCAGTTGCTAAATTATGATTGGACAATCGCTGTTTGACAATATATGCTGACACAACACTGTCATTGTTTTTTAATCTGTTTGAGCATGCAAATTCTGAGACATTTCTCCTGAAAGCGGAAAAGTGTGCTCTGCAAAGAGCATGTGAACTTTAGCCAGAGCAGTGTGTTTGCCAACAAATCACTTGATGAGTGTTTGGGGTGGTTACACAGTTTGTCACAGTGATGATGATCAGTGATGGGAATATATGCTGACTGACTCACAGCAGCTTTCTTTTCTCCTTCCTGGGGATGAGTGTCCTATGATGGGAAATCCAGGTCACCTGCCCACTCAACCCCCTCTACGCAAACCTGAATATAAGCATGTATTTACTCACGTAGCCACACATAAACACGCATGCATTTGCACAAAGAGTTGACAACTGTAACTGCTGGACTTATGAGAATGTCAGGACCTATAAACTAGGCCAGAAAAAGATTGAGACCTGTAGGCGTATGCACTTATCATTCTGACAGTGACAAACCACAATGTGTTACTGGGACATACAGGTTCTGACAAGCCCTGCATGTTGGCACAATTACTTAATATTCTTTGCACCTGAAAGCACAGGAACATTTCCAACTGTCTTCAGCTGGAGAGAGAACAATTCATGTCAAGCTTATTGACTGTCGGCTTTAGCGATGGATTGCCTTTCATTTGTGTGTGTGGGAAAAATAGCGAACTTGGCTATGAACGTGACCAAAGATATGCCAAATATGAAGAGTGAATTTACGTAAGGCTCCGGCGTCCAAACTTATTGTTGCCTGTCCAACTGACTGATGAGCCAAGAAAAACAGGAATGAGGGGGGAGAATGCTTATCTTTTGTGTCTTTGTCTTCCAAGCTGTGAAACCATCTGGCAGTTACACAGATTTCTATTTTTTTATTATTAAATCTTCATTGATTTTGGCTTCACTTGATAGTTTCACACTGGATAATCAGGAAGAATTTGGGAGAGAGCCAGTGACATAATGAAAGGTCGTGTCCTATTGATAATGAAACTCTCGCAAGATGGTTGAGGTTAGGACATGTCATCATGCAGCGAGTCTCGCAAGAGTTTTCGCAAATCTAGGGTGACCAAGACACGACCATAATGAAGGACAAGTCAAATCTAGAGAAAAACTTATAGAAGAGGGCTAATTTTGCGCGGAATGTTTGCATATTTAAATATGTGCAAATAGCATAGCATAAATCCAAAATACAAGTATGAACCTGAAAACAAGCATAATAGGTCCTTTCCAAATTTTCTGGCCTGGACATGTAGAGTTGAGTGTATCATTTTTCTGTCAACAAAAAATGGATTACAAATTTCACAAAGCCAGTATTGATTGCACTGATGTTGTACTAGGCTGCATTATGTGCACTGTTATCACGTTCAACACGGGTGTAATATTTATGATGATGTTAGCCACAATGGCACAAAAAATTGTTACTTTAAAATTGTTTCTTAACAGTGGGCAACCTCTGGTTCTGAAAAGTGAAGCCAATGCTGAAGTGCCTTAAACTTGCATTAGAAGTCTATGAGAAAATGAACCTACTTCTCACTTGATTTATTACCTCAGTAAACATTGTAAACATGAGTTTATGGTCTCAATCGCTAGTTTCAAGTCTTCTTCAATACAGCATGATGTTCATTTAGTAAATTATGATCCCATTTAGAGTCAAATAGACCATAAAGCAGATTTAGGGTTTAAGGTGCATTAGGGCGTGGCTACCTTGTGATTGACAGGCCGCTACCACAGCGTTGTCCAGTCTGGGAGTTGTCCGTGTTTTCATCTTACAACTTTAATACTCTCACAGCGTGTTTTCAGTTCATGAAAATGAATTGCAACATTTTGGTCGCCTAAAAATGTCTTATTCAGCGTTCTGTTGTACTTAGCTCCACCCTATAATGTCACTTCTTGCAAAAAAAAGATGGCGACGGCCAAAAACCAAGATGCCAAGGGCCCAAAATGCCGAACTTGAGGCTTCAAAACGGCAGTCCACACACCAATGGGTGATGTCACGGTGACTACGTCCACTTCTTATACTGTACACACAGTGTATGATTTTAAATGTAGAATTATAGTCAAATAAGCTTTGTTCTCGGAAAAGATTTATTTTGGAGTCTTTAATTGGAACAACATTTGGTCCACAATCATTTCACTCTATGCTGATGCTGAAATCTTTGAAGCTTAATAATCACAACTCCTAAAAGCAGAGAGAAGCTTTTAATTCTGATGTGAAGGTATTTCACTGTTTGTGTGTTTTACGTGCTCTCCAGGCTTACGTGCGCATGTGTCTGGCTTGCCCTTTTAATCCCTTTAGAAAGGGGATTGAGTATCGCCCCATATACCTCCTTCACCCAGTGCCACACATGTTCGCAGCACAATGAAGACATTGAGCGGAGCGATCATCCCCCTGCTGCACCCCTGGTACCCATAAATCTTCCTCGTGGTTCAGAGGAGAATGCATGCAGACAGTCTGGACCTCACTCTGGTCTCATCAGATCATGTTGGGCTTAAACACTGACACACACACTAGAGTACCAGCGCTCAAGCACTGAAGTCATTTCACCACTGACCTCACGATAATGTCTTTGGAAGTTCGAGCCCTGAGAAAAAACAAAAGATAATGTTCATGTTAACAGTTGGACCAAATGTTGACAATAAAGATGTCAGACGGGCCCTGAGCTGAAATAAATCATCTTAAAGGAGCTGATGATGCACACAATGTGTGAAGCTGTCCAGCCTGTTCAAGCGGTCACGCACTATAATGGATTTCACCAAGCAGCTCTCAGCTGTGAGAAAAGTCACAAATCAATCCAAGCTACGCCGTTCAACCAACTCTATTTCATCTGTCCTCAAGATACACACTCTGTTAAAACACACCAGGCACATGCAGCCACCCACACACACACATGTAACCAAAGAAAATGTGTGCTTTTAGCCTCCTGCCCCCTTGGTGCTTGGCAGCAAAGCCTCAATCACACGATACTGAAATCCCTCACACGCTGCAGCAGCTATGTGGGCTCTACATCTTTTCTACTGAATTCTTTCTTTTGTGCAACTCGAGCTTTGCGAAAAGCCAGAACGTCTTTTTCCCCCCCCGTCTTTTTAAGCCCCGGACTTTATGAGAGGAGTCATGTGAAAGGGAAGTAAAACAGACTACAAGTTCAAATAAACCAAATCCGTTTGAAGTCTGAGTGGCTATATATCAGCTCTGTCAATGCAAAATATTTTCTCTGACCACAACTCAGTGACATGTGAGTGATGTTTCAATCCCAGCGGTCTATTTAAAGGGCCGCACTCTGTTTTGAAGGACGTGCTGTTAAAGTGGCACAAAGTCAACCAGTGAGGTTTGCAGGAGTGTGTGTGTGTGTGTGTGTGTGCATGTGTATGTGTGTTCGCATGGACACACATTAAGGACTGGTCAGAAAGTGGCACAGCATACTGTATCATCGTCACATCAAATATTTGGTTGTAGAGGCTTGGTGACATAGTGATGGTTGGCAACTACAGTAGCTGGTGAACTAACTGCTAACACGCCAGCCAGATGAACATGAGTCAGTGGAGTTATGGAGTATTTTTAGATTGTTGTACTGGTATTTTACTTGTGTAAAGGATCTGAGGACTTCCTCCAAAACTGTATATGAGGACTGAGAAGGTTATGAGTTATGGATAGTGGTTGAAAGTAACTAAGTATTTACCAAAGTAGAGTACTTAAGTAATCTCTCTACATTCATAAGCAGAAGCATATGCAGATGGATACAAGATTTTGGTATTGGAAGCGTTCTGGTTTCCGTTTGTAGTCCGAGTAGTATTGACCAATCATGTTAGAGCAGGCTTTGGTTGAATGCAGGTTAACAGTCCGTGTGGAGAGCAAAAGAGGCGGAACGCATTGGCCGAAATGCAATCTGGGAATGATGATTTAGCTTTGTATTGGTTTAAAATTAGCTTGTAAACTGGCTACTTGTGAAACAATCTGGTCGTACACGTCATCTCTCAACTCCAACTCCAGTCTCGCATCTCAAGTTGCTAATCGGATTGTAATCAATGAGCTGCGCATGAAAAAGGAGGTCTTAGCCCGGGTATCCACTGGCTACACCGGAATCCCAGAGACTTATCTGTCATCAGACCGATTCCGAGATGGGTGCCGAGATTGGTACTTAAGTACAATTTTGAGGTATATTACTTGAGTATTTTCTATTTTAGGCTATTTTATACTTGTACTCCACTTCATTTCAAAGGGAAATATTGTACTTTTTACTCCCCTAAATTAATTTGTCAACTGTTGAAATTAGCCAATATTTCACAAAAAAGCAAAGATTAGAGAAAAGACCAAAAATTGTCTGGTAAATCAGACGATGGAGGGACTCTCTGTCTCTCTGTCTGAGGGCTTCTGCCTAGACATCTAAAACCCCAAGAAAGGGTGCAAGGCTGTGGTGAAAGACCTGCAAAACAAGTTCTGCGGCAGGCGCCTGCAAGAGTCTGTGATATTAATACAGGATCCAGTTGTGAACGCAGCCATCGTCCAGTCTCTTCCAGCCCACATCACAGACTTACTATCTGCTCAGCTTGCAGAGAAAGCTGCCTCCCGCTGTTTGTAGAAAGATGTGCTCCAGTGCCATGGCTTTCACTGCAGGTATACTGGCTGCCATCTTTCTGATGGCACTCATGAAGCAGCGCACCAGCAGCTGCCGGGGGAGGAAGGGTGCAGCATTGCAGCAATGTCCCATGTCAGCAGTCTGTGGGGCCGCACAGTGGCTCAGTGGGTAACACAGCAACAGGGTCACACCAACCTCGACTCTTGTGTGCTGTGAGTTTTTCCCTTTGTCAGTGTTGGTAACCCGCGTACTCCGGTTTTCTCCCACACTCCTAATTTGGACAACTGAAATGTTTAACTGTATTTTTTATGGCTGAAGCACTTCTTTTTAAAGGTTCAGTGTGTAGGATCTGGCGGTATCTAGCAGTGAGGTGAGGAGATTACAACCAACTGAAGCCTCTTCCGTTTGCTAAGCGTGTTGGAGAGCTACGGTGGCCGACATGAAAACGCGAATGGCCCTATCTAGAGACAGTTGAAGCAGAGCCGAGGGATGTGAGTGGTGAAGCAAGAGAGAGAGAACGGCTGCAACGGGAGCGAGTAACGTTATCGACTCCGGCCCAAGCAGGAAAAGTTTAACAGTGTTTGGTTTGTCCGTTCTGGGCTACTGTAGAAACATGGCGGTGCAACACGGTGGCCTCCGTGGAGAGGGGACCCACTTCCTGTGTAGATATAAACAACTCATTCTAAGGTAACGAAAACACAATTCTTATTTTCAGGTGATTATACACTAAAGAAAACATACTTATTTTTATATTCAATTTCTGCCAATAGATCCCCCTTATTGTTACACAGTGGTCTTTTAAATTAGAGTGAAAATGTGTATTAGGTGACTCAACACACACACACACACACTCACAGTCAAGCAGATTGTAAATGTTTTACAGAGATTATATACATCCTTATCAGCCCCAAAAGTACCACGGGATAAATCAGCCTGTTCTGATTTCCAGGGTGTCAAATACCAATGCTTTCTCCCACCCCTTGCCGAGTGATAGCGACGTACAAGGCACTCTTTAGCGTCTGTATAAGACACACCAGGCTTTCATGTAACTACAACGTAAACCCATCCGTGTCAATATCAAGTGGCGAAAAAACACATAAGGCGGGTGAGAGAGGTGGTGGATGGGTCCAAACTGAGGCCGAGGAGGTTAAATAAAAGTGGACGATGCAAAACAGCTAATAGGCTTTGAGCATTTCCCCCATTTTGGACTCTCCAGCTTTCCGTTCCCTCAAAGCCTTTGAGTCAGAGGTCAGTAGTGTCAAGACCGCTTGCTATTGGTCAACGCCGCAAATTCAAAGTATATCAAAATTGAATCAGCCCCTGCGAGCAAACCCATAATCGCAGTGATTCCAGTGGAATGAATGGATTTGGCTGCTTAATTGTTTTAAGTGCTGGTGTGATGAGGTTTTGTGTTTTTATAGTATATATATGTATTTTTGCAGGGTGCGAACTACGGGGGAGCCAGAGGGAGCTTGGGTCCCCTAATGGTTTGTGAAATTTTGGGGGGCTCTAAAATACTGACAATATGCTATTTTTGCCATGCTTTTCTATTATTCTGTATCTTCATCATCATGGATCGTGTGTAAAATTATTATTGATGCATGATTTATGTAAAAGGGTGATCCATCACTAATTCACTATAATACAGATACTGCCATGCATGCTATTCTTGCCATCACCATTAAGCGTGGGGGTGCAACATCAAAACTGTTTCTTTGCAACAAAAGTCAGTCTGTCCTCTTTGATGCACGCCCCCCCATGAGCTCCCTGAAAGCCATGCTATAGTTCACACACTGTATATGTCATCTCTAATGTGTCTTTACTCTACAAGCATGTGTTTTCAGGGTGTACTGCTGTGTTTCATTGTGTGAGCATGTATAATATATATACTTTTTTGTCCATATGTGAGTGAGGTGACCGTGATTAGAGGGTGGCACTGCAGTGTTCCCCCTCGGGCCACATCACCCTGTTATTTTCCCCTCGTCAGCCCGTGCTCTCAATAGGGAGGGTGGGTCCGTGACCTCCCTCCCACGCACGACCACGGGAGAGGGAGGCACCCGTTTCACACAACCCCTCTTAAGTGTCTGCAGAGGAGTGGATGAGTTCACAGGCCCCCCTCTCAGCCCCCCGCAGAACTCCACATTTCTCATAAAACAGAGCGTATCGCAGGCCCGGGCCTCCAGGCTGAACCCTCCGCTCTCTCCTCCTCACTGTGACACAGACGGTTAACACGTCACTGTCCCCAATCTGGACTCATGGAAGTCATCAAAAGCGATGAACCGGCGACACCGAGGCACGGTCGGGGCGAACTTTTAGGGGTTTGGGCTCATTTCCCACTAACTGTCCAAACTGCGGCAGATAAATGACAGAGTTAAAGAGAGGCCAAGTGGTGACACTAGCAATATGTCTTTTGGAGCTTTCTTTGGCATTCCTCTTGCTCCTACTTTTTTTCTACCCTCTTTTCTTCTCTTCCTTTAGCTCTTTTTCCCGCCGTCTCTCCCTCCCTGTTTCCCACCCACAGCATTCAGAAACCCTGAAAGGAAGGAACCACCATAAAACAAACAGCCCAGGGCTTTGTTTAGCTGGGACGCCATGTGAAGTCAGGGAACCATCCGATGGAAGGAGAAGGGGAAAAAACAACAACAATAAAATCACCATTGGGGTGCACACAGTGGACTGCGTTGAGGTTTGGGTTCATTACGCGTTAAAGAGAACAATTCTGGACAGTAGAGACTGTGCTCAGTCGCAGCAACAATGACTGGCAAACCCTGTGGTCCTGCTGTCTGCACTTGGCAGTCTGATGCTCCCAGCAGAACAAAAGGTTCAGACTACCAAAGTGTCTGAGTCTTACTGATTTTTGGTAGTCGGGAACTAGAAAGCGTAGAGTCAGGACTGGCAGTGTACCAGAATGGCTTTACGTAGAACAAAACAATGCATGTGGCAGAGCTGACAATGCTGATCAGGACATTTCTGCCTGTGCATTCCATGGTGATTTAGGATAAAATTAAAGACAAACATACAGTATATGTACAGCAGTTAGTGATTTCCATGTCTTATTTATCAGATAGTTTTTATAACAATTAAATCAATCAATCAATCAATCAAACTTTATTTATATAGCACCTTTCGAACAAGTCAAATGCAATTCAAAGTGCTGTACAGACAATTGACAAAAGACACCAACCAAGAACCCTACACTGTCTGAGGGCTGACATCAAAGTACAAAAGATTTGTATCACTTTGCGTGATAAAACGTTCACTATTAAGAATTCAAAATGCGCTCAATGAAGCAATGTTTCACTCCATGGGAGCCTACCGGCACTTTAAACATCAGACCTGGGTCTCAGCATTTCTATATAGCTCAGAGGGACTGATTCACCCCCTGCAGTCAGAGGACATTACCATAGTTAATGTGAGGGATTCAAGCTTAAGGCATGATAGCATCACCACAGGACACTAAGTCTGTGTGCTCTTAACTGAGGCCATCTACTTTTAGCCTAGATGAATATCACAGTTAAAAAATATCCTGGCTCCGTAAATGTGTTGGACTATTTAAAGACCATTTAAGCTGCACTAATTCATATTTTATATTAGCAATAGATTACATAACTATATATAATGTGAAAGGGGCCGCTGATGAACCCACAGAGAATTATCACCCAACTCTACACTTCCCCTCAGCTCTATGGAGTGTTTTAGCATCTTTCAGCTCATTGTTTTGGTTTTGGCACTTCCGCATTGGCTTCACTTTTCAAAAATGAAGTTTGCCACCTGGGATAAACCCACTGAACACTACCTGATCAGCACCAAACAGCCAACAGATACAATTAACGACTAGCTGGTGAACACAGATGAGCATTTAGCAGCTAGCGTTAAAGAGTTGGTGGAGATAAAAGCAGAGCTAAAAGAAGAGTGAATATTGGATTCACATTTATTGGGAGTCAGAAACACGAATCCAAATGAATGCTAATATTGCTCCGTGTCCGTTGGATGAGTAAATATGCAACCGTTTGTCCAGTTTATTTAAAACACATGCAGCATGTACTGCATCCTGCTAAAAGTAAAGAATCATTTAGAAATAAACTACTCTTGAAATAATTGTTAGAATAACAGTAACCTTTGACATCACATTGATTTTGTCATGAGCCCATGAGATCTGTTTAAAGATTACAATTGCAGTTTTAGTAGAGATGATGAGTTGTGATGTTTTTACACTTTTAATTCTAAAAATGTTAATACACATTTATGGAAAAGATTTGTCACTTTCCCCACTTGGCTCTGGTTACATCAAACATTTATTCAAATATACAGCCAAACATTCCTCCCAAAGCAGTTCCCAGACTCCCGCTGCTCAACAGAACTGTAAAACATCATAGGAAACACTAAAATACTCTCCACTAAAAACACTTTTAAAAAAACACTCCTCCCACTAGGCTGTCTGGTTAAAAACACTAAACAAGCTGACGGGGGAAATCAGGTTGACACATAATATAATTCTTTTGTAAGATGATTTTTTTCCTTTCAAAGAAGGAGCCTGTATTGTAGCATTTCTACTAGATCTCATGCAGACACAGACATGTGCTTGTCAACCTCCTGAGATCCGGACTTCACTGTGTTTCAGAGGCTGTAGCAGGTTCAGTTTTAGAGCTAAAGTGAAGGTCCAGATATCATATGAAAATAGAAAAGGAATCAATTGGTACCAACTATGTCATACTAGCATGTCGGGAAGGAGGAAGGAGGCTAAATAACACTACAAATTTAGGCTACATTTTGGCAAACTGGCATGGCCATTTTCAAAGGGGTCCCTTGACCTTTGACCTCAAGATATATGAATGAAAATGAATCACATGTAGTTTGGGGTAAAAAAAACAAAAAAAACATGCAGTTTTTAGTATGCCGTATCGATGTGTTATTTTGGCCTATTATAAAATAGTGTATTACTTGCATACTGGGGTCCCTAAACAGTCTTGGAATGACATAAACTGGGTATCACTGTAAAGCTGAGACTCTTGTAGATCCAATGAGCCCAACTGTATTCATGTGTGATGATGTTATAGTAGCTGTTTCATTCTGAGACTATTTTTTTAAACTTGACCTCACTGTATAAAATGACCTGTGGTGACCTCTAGGATAATCACAGCCTCATGAAACTTTACAGCCACAAACTACAGACCTAGAGCATTCAGAGGATGGATGGCTTTCCTAGCTAGATTGACAATATGTGCTCGCAATCCAATTGCCAAAAAATGCAATTCTTGTAGAAATCTCCAAATGTCAAATGTTTTTTATACTAAATCACAGTATGGCTTTTTCTACAGTGTTCCTCAAGGTCTTGGTGTCTTAATTTGGTATTTTGTAGGGATTATTGCTAATTTTTTATCAATTCTCGAGTAGTAAAAAAATGGTTAAATTTAGCACCAAATCTGTGTAACAAACGGTATCAACCCAAAAATTGCTGCAAAAACTTATGAAAGTGAGCATGGGAATGGCCATCATATACTTCTATCATAATGTTCGAAACCCTTATACACTTTTAAAATGTATTTTTAAATAATTAATGAATGAATTCATGTTCATTTCTGATTTATGACCTGCTATCTCACCCTAAAGACCCCCTGCACCCCCCTAAAATAGACAAAAACAGGGGTATTATGGATCTCAGAGGGTTAACTTGGCCTGTTGTTCAGTCACACACACATAACATTCAGACAACAGAAGGTGCCCATGCACACAAAGAGAAAGAAAAAAAAAAGAACGTATAAGAGAAAAACAAGATTGGGCGTCAGACATGCCACCTCCAGACACAAAACCACAGAGAAAATGGCACGCCGTCTGTTTTGTGACTATGAGAATTGTGGCTGAAAGACAATTTGTGACTGAAGCTGAAACAGCTTCAATCTGGGTCAACCTCACCTCGTGCAGCTCGTGCCCCACGCGCTCTGCAAACTAGCTCAAAATACAAGGAGCTTTAAGCCATTATTAATGTTATTGTCTGCAACTCTCAGTTCCATGAGGCAGATCTTGGTGCCAGATCACCTTCCTGTCACTTCCTAGTTTATCAATTATCAGCAACGTCATGCTGCTGAGGTTTTTGCACACACAGTTTTTCCCACAGTTTGCTGCAATAACATCCCCCAGACATCAGATCCCAGTGTAGTTTGTTGGGCTGAGTTGGAGGCATTTATGGGTTTATATATATATATATTAATTTAATTTAATTTAATTTAATTTAATTTAATTTAATTTAAATTAATTTAATTTTTTAATTTATTTATTGGTGCAAAAACAAAACAGCAGTGACTTTAAAAGCAGTACAACAATGATAAGAACAGGGGAGAAATACCCAAGAAAAGACTATGAAAACAAGGTGACGCTCAGAGCTTGACATGAGACATAAACAAAACAAACAAAACCAACATAACAAATCTAAAAAAAAAAGGTTGAAATAATAATTCTAGTAGTTCCCTCTTAAATAAATCAAAAAGAAAAAAGAAAACAATAATAATAAAAAATTATAATAATAATAACTAGGTATTAATAAAAAGGAGGGCCCTAAAAATAAATAAATAAATGAGTAGCTAAACATTTAGAAGTGTCAGCTATTGTCGTATGGAGGGACCTGGCAGGGTTTGAGAACTGTCTATTGAGATGTGTGGTGGTTGGTGCACTGGTTTCAGTGGCAGTAGGGGGTTTTGTTACTGTGGTGAGTGTTATGGGGCCCAACATCTGTCAAATGAGTCTATTTGATTGTTTTTTTTAATGCTATTTGTCTTTCTGTTGAAATGTACTCAGATAGTAGAAGGTGCCACTGGGATGTTGAGAGGTTATTTCTGTCTCTGCTGTTTGGTAATATTGTTTTTGTAGTGATTGTTATGGGTATAGTTTTTAAGGAGGAAACATGGAGCCTGTTAACATCGTAGCAGAGGTGATGGGAATCCAAACACAGAAAGATGCGACATTTTACATCACTGCAGAAAGCCAGTAAGATCACAGACCAGCGCTCTGTTTCTTGTTCTCTCTCGTGTGCCGATATCTTGTTGTTTCCCCAACAGACAGAGGCCCCGGTGATCTCTAAGCCTTTGACTGAGCATTACTCAACTACAGTTTATTTAAGAATGCAATCCCCATATTTACGAAACCGAGAGTGTGAGAGCAGCTTCTCCTGTCATGTTATACGAGTTGTGATTAACTCTGACATAAGACAGAAGACGTGATAGTGAGGAGGCGGAGGGCCTGTTCCTGAGGAGAAACATGACCTGTTTGCAGTTGGCTGACTTATCTTATCACGAATCACATGCTCTGTTTAGCATCTCCAGAAAACAGGTTTACAGTATATTGGGGCAACCCTAAAGGCCTGCATGCTCTTTCCTGTTGAGTGTCTCAGCTAGTTTGAAAAAAAATACAAATTGCAATTTGATTTAAATATATATATACATATTGATTCAGTTCTAACACCTGAACACCACGTGTTGTGCTTGATAGTGTGAGAGAACCAGGGTTATTTTAGTCAACTAAAAGTGAAACTAAAACAAAAATAAGCAGATAGTTTGCTTTATGCAAATGTATGTATATATTTATTATTAGAAATCAATTGACAACACAAAACAATGACAGATATTGTCCAGAAACCCTCACAGGTACTGCATTAAGCATAACAAATATGCTCAAATTATAACATGGCAAACTGCAGCCCAACAGGCAACAACAGCTGTCAGTGTGTCAGTGTGCTGACTTGACTATAACTTGCCCTAAACTGCATGTGATTATCATAAAGTGGGCATGTCTGTAAAAGGGAGACTCGTGGGTACCCATAGAACCTATTTTCATTCACATATCTTGAGGTCAGAGGTCAAGGGACCCCTGTGAAAATGGCCATGCCAGTTGGCCAAAATTTAGCGTAATTTTGGAGCGTTACTTAGCCTCCTTCACGACAAGCTGCAACTGCAGCTGCATTTGCATTAACGCGTTATCGCATTAACTTTGACAGCCCTAGTATGTATATGTAGCTACATACTTCTGAGACATTACAGCTGGCCCTAACAAAACAAACAAAACTACTGCAAAACTTAAAATATAAAAACTAAAATTATACCTTTCTGAAAAACTGAAACTAAACTAAAACTAGCAAACACACTCTGAAAACTAACTAAAGCTAAACTAAAATGAAATCGGAAAGTCAAAATGAAAACAAAATAAAAACTAATTGAAAATTCAAAACTATTCTAACCTCGGTCAGAACTAGTTAGCAAGTGAGCAGAGAAATCTAAACATTTAGCTAAAAGTAATGAAATACAGTTGGTAAGCTAACATCCAGTTTATGTCACACGGAGTGGTTGTAATACGAATGCAGACTTGACCAAACCAACTTAAACATTGACAGTTCAATTGTATGAAAATAAATATATGTTCACTTTTATATAATTAATAGTTGCATCCATTCTTGTATATCATCTATACAATGTTGTCTCATTGAGTCTCAAAATAAAAAGCCAGTTTGAATGCATATGTTGTTGGCATGGGCTACTACTTCCTATATTTGCATGCGTATCGAATCTCCAAAATATGAGCTTCTCAGGAGTATAAAGAGAGCCAGTCCTGCTACTCAATAAAGGGCTTGTAATCTGGAGTTTTCACATGGCATCAGTGGTGTGATCTGTGGCAAATACATACAAGAAACGACCTGATTATGGTCCTGCCAGTTTCCAGCTAAAGTGCCTGTGTGTTACCGCTTGTCAGCTGACCTGACACCCACAGCTGAGCTCACCACCACAGGCCTCAGCAGAGTTTGCAAGAAATCACGTCAATGATGTGCTCATAACTACGGCAATAACACTGTACAGCCCCTCTTCACACACACACACACACACACACACACACACACACACACACACACACACACACACACACACACACACATAATTACACTTCCTTTAAGACTCAAGCATCAAGAATGTCAGTGACTGCAGGCCCCTCAGCCGCAGCAATAAAAAGCTGTGTAGTAAAGTAACACGTGCTGCGCTGGGAGAAACTTTTCTTAGCCCTTTTTAATATGATCTCTTCTGATAAGTTATGGAGGACGGAACCTGTCCAAATAAAAAAATAAATGAATAAATAAATAAATGACTCGATAAATGAATAACTGTCATTAAAAAATGTCATTAAAACTAATATTGAAAATAAATGTAGCCATTAAATAATTGATAAAATGTAACATAAATTTATATTTTTAAAATAAATAAATAAGTTAAATAAATAATAACAAGTTTGGGGAAATAAATAAGGGGTGAAATGCAAAGAGAACATTTTGCATAAATAAATAAATAAATACATAAATACATTTAAAAACAATATAAAATGAATAAATAAAAACATAAATGCAAAATACATAAATAAAAATAAATGACTAAATTTAAAATTAAATGAAAAGTAAATACATAAATAAATAAAAGGGAAAATTAAACAGAGGACTAAATAAATAAGGAAGTGAATACAAAGATAAATAAATAAAGAAGCAAATTAAAACAGAAATATCAATTCATGTTGTTCAAATGTTCATTCACATTTTATCAATTACTTAATGGCTACATTATTTTTAATATTGTTTTATTTAAAAAAAATATATATATAATGTCATATTTATTTATCAAGTCATTTATTTATCTATTTTTGATTTTGGCAGGTTCTGTCCTCCATAATAAAGTTCATATCTAGAAAAAAAAGTAGATTTTTGTTCATGAAAAAGCATGGTGAGTGATGGTGATACTTTTTTGGCGAGGGCATGCATGAGTGGTCAATAATGAGCGTCAATAAGAGTAGTGATGAGGGATTCCTCAGGGCTCACACTCCAGAGGTGAACAAGGACGTACATTTTCAAGAGCAGCCAGAGAGACTGACAGGGCAAAAGAAATACAGACAGACAAACCTAGTGAAAGTAAACAGTAAGTGAAAGACAGAAAATAGTCTCTTGTTCCATCTCCACGGTGCTGAAGAGTATTTTCCTCAGACCTGGCTCTGAGCCTATCCAAACACCCCCGTCTGTGCCTTCCACTGACCCCACAGCCCTTCCGTTAACCCCCAGATGTCACACCAGGCCACAGCTGCATCCCAAATCTGAGGGAAAGAGTGTGCAAAGGCTAGAGGTGGAGAAGAGGGGACTTAATCCCATTTTAGATACTTGGGAGGATCTTCAAGTCCACTTGTTACAGGCCAAGAAATAAGTTTCTACCCTGTCACCTCATGGCCCTTGTTTCTTAGAGGGAGGAGGGGAACTTGAGGGTTGGTTCGAGTTTATATCTACAGCTGGGAGGTCAGCTTTCCTCTGGGACAATGTGAGGATATGAGTGTTTGATGACAAGTCGTGATAAGGGACTCATAGTGCGTGTTTGTGTGTGCGTAGGGTAATGGGTACAAGGGCAGCCAATCTTTTCTTCACTCCCATTTTCTGAAGACTGTTGCCACAGTCTTTACAGCCTTTCTGTTTCATTTAAGCTGTGGTTTTGCATTGTGCTCAAGTAAACAATTAAACCAATACAGCAGAAAAATATGACTACACACAGCTGGCTACTGTGACTAATACATCAAGTATATTTTGATATCAGAAAAGTAAAAATGAAAGTGAGTCCACCATTTCAGGTGGACTCACTTTCATTTTTACTGGTAATAACTTCTATTGGCAGAAGAAAACCATGAATATACACAAACACTGCAAGAATACAGAAGAACTGTAGGTTAAAGTTGAACCGGGAAGTCAGTCTGCATGATGTGGTGGATAATTATAATGAAACAGTTTAAGTTTACCATTTTCCTTTTACAAATAAACTTGACTAACCTGGATGTTTGTTTGCAACCTGTATGATGTCTGACTGCTTGAGTTTGTTGCCACACTGGGCCTCTTTAGCTATATTGCTAGTATGTTTTGAGATTTCAGCAATCATGTTGGTGATTACAGTGTCACCATAACCGTCAGAACCAACGACTGGAGCTGCAAAAATAACAAGACTAAGAGTGTAAAGCTATGCTAACAGCTCTGTGAGGCTGTACTTAGGCACAGTGGTGCTTTGCGTTAAATGCTGACATCAGCAGGCTAACATGCTCACAATGATAATGTTAAAATGCTGACGTTTAGCAGGTGTGTTCACCATGTTCACAATCTTAGCAAGCATGTTAGCATGCTAACATGTGCTAATTAGCATTAAACACAAAGTACAAAGCTAAGGATGATGGGAATGTATCTGGTGATAAACAGAGTATAATAGGACAAAGTCAAACTTTTCACCTGATGATGACGCTCAGCATTGCCAGATGGGGAAAGTTAAACGACGTAGTTATGATGTGTGGAAGGGTTAGTGTTAGTACTATCATTTCAAATGAATGCATCAGTTTAGCTATCTCTCCTACAAATTCTCGGTGTCAAGTGGCGGGACAGAGAACGACAGCCGTGCTCGCGCGTCGCGTTCATCAACATCATAGCCTACACAAAGCATGATTGGCTGGAAAGAGGTCATGTGAGAAGAGATGCGTAAACACAGACACAAGATTACACCGGAAATTAATTTAAATGAGACGGCGCGGACTAAAACCAACTACTAATTGTAAGCGCCACAAAATGGTCAAATTATCGTACATTATGGCACTTTTGGCATTATTGATCGTACAACGCACAGTGGGCAAAATTATCACACAGATACGATAATTATCGTATATCTGGCATGATGGCACTAGAGCAGGGATGCCCAAACCTTTTCCCTTGGAGTACCAAAACAGGAACTTCATGGTGGGCCACAGGCCAAAAGTAAACACCTGTTGTATTGTTAAGACACCAAAATTTAGCCTAAGTTTGGAGTGTTATTGACCCTCGTTCCCGACAAGGTACCAAAAGATTAGTTTTCTACTTTCATATGTTACCAACATCTTCACTCTAGCTTTAAAACAGCATGCTACAGCCTCCGAAAGACAGTAAAGTCGAGCCAACTTTGGGCAGACCTGCGCCAGAGGGATCACAAAAGTCATTAGGATTCATCCTCTGGGGAGCCTGGATATCTAAACCAAATTTCATTGCAATACATCCAATAGTTATTGAGACATTTCAGTCTGGTATTGCCATCCATGAAGTGAATCCAGTAAACTGGAGTCTGCTTGTCTAGCTGACTCCCAAAAACCGTCATCCAGACCAGCTCAGGCTGTATAATTGTCACGTTGACCTTTAGGGGCTGAGACAACAAGAAATAACAGAAATAGTAAAGAACACACAGCTGAAGGTGAAGGAATAAATTGTTTCCTCTTTGTTGAGACCAAATTATTTGTGCCTCTCTCATATTGAAAACAATGTCTTCTCTCTGTGTGATGATGACGAGGGTCAAGCCTGTCAAACAGTTTCAAAGGTGACTTGTTAGAGCTGGACCGCGTCACACGAATGACGAAGCAAAGCCAACTTCCCAGTCGCACTGTCATCTGTTGTTTCCACATAAACTGGCATACTGACTGTTTATGGGCTTTTTAAGGACTCTCCTGGCTCCTGGCTGACCTCAGGCCACAGTTTACGCTCTCTGGCTATGTGGCTTCTACGTGTACACCCAAACTCGGTGAATCAAATTACAGAATCGTTTTCCCGAATTTTAAGTTCTGTGCTGCCACGGCCATGATTCAATCTGACAACAGATCCTCAGAGATGGCGGGCACAGTTTACGGTATATACCTGCCCTGTTTCCTGTGAAATCAGAGGAAATGAAGAGGACTCATCAGTGGTCAGCGAGCCCATGTGTTTCCTGAGCTGCTCTCAATAATGAGCAAACACACATCCTTCTGCTGGCATTTTATCTGCTCCCAGAGCCCACATCAAGGCCTTGGACTGTCCTCCAAACAATGGGCTCAGGAATCCCACTCTCTGCTCTACAAGAAATCAGGCTGTAATTTAGATAGCTGTATCTCTGCGTCTAGACACACGAGGCATGTCAGCGGTATCATTTGTTGAAACAATGCAGTGTTAATTGCTATTTGAATGGCAAAACAACACTGAGCAGAGACGGGAATTTTAACATTGTTGAAGGGGATTCGGAGGTTAAACCTCTGATTGGGTGGGTGTTTACTCTCTACTAAGTCTGAGATCTGAAACCAGTTGTCTTTGTAGAAGGTAAAACATTTACGTCATCTAATGAAAGGAGCCACAAGGGTACACAATACACAAGAATCAAGACGATTTTGGGCCCGATTCCCCCTTCAGACAATCATCAGCAATGCCACGATTTTTTTATGGTTCTAAAGATTATCTTTCTAGATATTCCTGTGGTATGAGGTATGTTAAGAGTGTTTTTTCAAACAACCCCCATTCAGCTAGGAAGTCCATCCTGGCCAGACCGATTTCAAATCGTAAATATTAAACTAGGGCTGTTAATTGATTAAAATATTTAATCGCAACTAACCACATGATTGTCCATGCTTAATCATGATTAATTGCAAATTAATCACACATTTGTTATTTGATCAAAATGTACCTTAAACTGAGATTTGTCAAGTATTTAATACTGCTTATCTGTAAAGGGGAGACTTGTGGGTGCCCATAGAACCCATTTTCATTCACATATCTTGAGGTCAGAGGTCAAGGGACCCCTTTGAAAATGTCCATGGCAGTTTTTCCTCACCAAAATTTAGCGTAAGTTTGGAGCGTTATTTAGCCTCTTTGGCGACAAGCTAGTATGACATGGTTGGTACCAATGGATTCATTAGGCTTTCTACCTTCATATGATACCAGTATCTTCACTCCAGCTTTAAAACGGACGCCTGCAACAACCTCTGAATTATCGATTGTGTTAATGCGTTAAAGAAATTAGTGCCATTAAAGCGAATTTGAGTTAACCTGCTATCTTTGACAGCCCTATTTTAAACATGTTCAATATCTACGATCGGATATCCTGTTGTGTGTTTGGGAACCCCGAGGACAGCCGATGACGCAGTCATGTAGGAAAGAACGAACAACAACAGAAAACCAAGCTGACTGAAGGAAAACCACCGCTGTTACGGCGGCCGCAGCTAATGCATG
The DNA here is from genome assembly GCA_916701655.1 of Sebastiscus albofasciatus. Classification (NCBI taxonomy): domain Eukaryota; kingdom Metazoa; phylum Chordata; class Actinopteri; order Perciformes; family Sebastidae; genus Sebastiscus; species Sebastiscus albofasciatus. The sequence continues at coordinate 24,232 of CAKAOI010028235.1, read as the reverse complement.
AGCTAATGCATGAGCTAATGCAAAACGTGAAGCATAAAGTAGTAGATGATGGACCTCAGAAATGGAGGACCAACTTGTTAATTTGTGGCAACAACCCGAGTGTTTATTTAACGTGTCTCCATGACTTCATCCATCCATTCTCCGTGAATTTTCAGAAGTAGTGCAAAAACTAACATCGCTAATTCTTCCTACCGCGAGAGATTTTGCAAGATTTCCATTTTTTTTTTTTTTTTTTTAGTCGGGATTCTTCTTGTTCATGAATGGAATCTGTTAGTGTGTGGTGTGCTGTTTTAGTGTGGTTCAGCCTGAAAACAGACACAGAGAGAGAAACAGAAACTATTCTGGCTTCTGTCATGAGGGATTTTTTTGGGATCAAATTTATCAGCAGTAAAAATCTAGCAGGTCAAGAGACACCCACGCCATTCCAGAACCTCGCAGACAGAACGAAAGTAGTAAATAATGACTTCCTGTGAAAACACAACTTACCACTTCCTTTCATTTTCCTTCTCATCTTTCATCTAAGAATCCCAAGTGGACGATGTTCGAAAATCCCAAGCCGAGCAGCGTTTTTGGTCATAATTAGCTGAAGGAGAGGAGGAGGAAGTGTGGGTGGGTGGGGAAGGTTAAAGTCAGGCCTTCTGTGAAGAATGGCTATTTTTGAGTTGCGTTGTGCAGGAAGGGTAATTCTAAGGTTCACTGCTTTACTGTAATCTTTTGCAGAGTGAGAACCCTTATGTGGTTAACCACCCATTACCGTCTGCTGCTGTGGCTGCAGTTGACACAAACCAGTCTGTAGGGCAGGAGAGAGAAAGTCTGGCCTTTTGGTAAAAGTTTAAATTGCTCTCTTAAATTTCACCTTTCTGTAACATGCAATAAAATGTAGGAGTGGGAAAATTAAAATGATTCTCCTATGTATTGTGATTAAAAAAACTAATTTGAGTCTATGTGGAGGTAGAAGGAAGTTACCGCTTTTATTGTTGTAGTCAGAGTAACGTGACGTCATATCTATTCCGTATCCGTCAACCAAAACAAACTGAGCGAGCCGAAATGAGAAAGTAGAAAACGGTGAAGCGTCTGCGTAGATACGACCTGCACCCTCACATTTTAAATCCAAAGTGGTAAACACTAAACATAGAGTAAAGTATGGAAACACTTTGGGTTTCACTCATTGCAGGAAAAGCAGAGCTAGACATCACAGCTAAAGCTGCATGCTAAGTTAACGTCATCGTATTGCAGTAGCGTGCGGTCGAGCCAGCCGTCACTCATCTATATATGTGTGACTTCGTCTGGTTTTCAAAATAAGGGAACTGTATATACATAATACATCTATGGAAATAAGACTGATTGGATTATATTTACCAGAAGTACAAAACGGCACAGGTCCCTTATAAATTCAAAATAAAATAATAATAATTTGTGAGGGAAATGTTTTTATTCTTTGATTTTTGGGTTGCTGGAAGAAATTAAAAAAAATAATGCCTGACAATGACTGGTATATTTGACTTCAGGACATCTCTGACTACATACATGCTGAAAATCAAACATTTTTACCGTATCAATTTACATATTTTCCAAAGTAAAAGTCCCTTGAAGTGTATGATTCAACTTTTTCCGATGGTCTAGTGTTAAAAAAGTTAACAAAAATCACAATAAATTGTAATATCGAATCCCAATACTTGTAGGAAAAACTAAAAATCTCAATACTTATCGAATCGGCACACAAGTATTGTGATAGTATTGAATCGGGAGATAGGTGTATGGTCCCAGCCCTAGTAAAATGGGGGAACAAACAGAACTTAAATGATTGTGGTGGTTGAAAGATATGTAAATATATTTACAGTAACCAGCGTGAGGTTCTTCATGTGCAAGAATATGCTCAGCCGCTATGGTGAAAACCACAGCGGCTGAGAGGATGTTCACACAGGAATAACATTTGCATTGAGAAGGAAATTACTCACAGAAAACAGTAAGAGCCTCTTAAACGCCTCCACATTACTAGTAGCCTAATCTTCATTTGGTTTCGTGACTGCATAGTAAATCTTTTACGAGTAAACAATACAATCAGATATCCATTAATCATCCACATGCTATATATAACCTTGGGGTATGGCCAGATTTCCTGCAGTGATGCAACTTGTTGTCCAGATGTGGACAGCTCTTCAAAAACAGCAGAAAACAGTGAAGTCATGGGAAAAATAACAAAACACACCCACCTCAGAGCGGAGCAGAGAGCGATGGCAGAGTGATGCTATGAACATGTCTGTTCCTTCAGAGGAAAGGCACGCAGGGTCAGGAAAACCTCACTCTGAGCTTTAACACAGGGATTCTCCCACACAACGAAAACAGTAGTGAAGGCTCCCGCTGGGGAAATGACAGAGTGACGAGACTCAGAGGTTTTTACTTGCTTTTTAATTTCTACAGTAGCCTATTTATGCTTCGTTAGGAAATGAAGGGAAAGTTGGGAGAGAGAGGGAAATGTCATGTAAGAAAAGGTTCAAGCACAGTGCACTTCTAGCTGTCTTGTAAGTTTATGGAATGTGACGTTGCGCAGTGGAAAAAAATTAAAAGGTTGACAAATACCCCATTTTCTGTCACACTGTGAGACTGGTTAGACTGCAGGGTTATGACCTACGCCAGTTCTTTGAGGAAAAAAAGAGAAGAAAAGTGTGTTTTGTTTGAGATGGAAAAAAGACAGCCAGAATCTGCCAGTGTGTGGGAGGGAACAACTTGTTTCTTCCTTTAATGACTGAGATGTTTCGGAATTTTTACATTTGACAGATTACAGAGAAATTACAGACGTAAAAAAAATCATACTTGCCACAACTTGCCAGGCAACCAGGGGAGACTCCAAGAAGTAACTGTTTCCAGCTAATAACTACAGTGGAGAAGTCCCGCCCCTTCAGGTGGACCACCATGGGATTGTATTTCGGAAAAAATATTAACGGTAGTCAACGGCGAGAGACAATTATTTTTTGATCCCATTTGAATTGCAGCATGAATCACACATATGATGTTTGTCAATTTAAAACATAATTTTAATTTTGGCAGGTTCTGTTCTCCATATTAGCCGCCTAACTGCCTAACTAACCAGCCATGTTTGCTCGTCTTAGCTTCTTGCTTAATTAAGTTACCTGTTTCTTGTAAATTTGCACGCTGTTTCTCCTCCTCCCCAAAAAATTGTTGTTTTTTCCCGTCTTGTTCTATTCTATTCTCTCTGATGTATTATCAGGTTTATCTCATTCTAAAACTGTCTGGTTTGTATTTGGTAGAAATGAGTTAACCTTCCATCCATGTGCAGTATATTAACTATTCTTGTCTGGGGGATTTTACTACACCTGAAATGTAATACTTCTTTACTTTACATAGATTTCATGAGAAACAATATCAAGGATGGAGTCACTGTTTTGGAGACAAAACAGCTCAATAAAAACCTGCAGCGCATTTACTGTTGTCTGCAGGAAATTAGTTTTCATGGGAAACATGTCCAACGTGATGGGCACAGAGGAAATACATCAAATGGTAGAAATAACAGGAAACCTTTTTGTGATAAAGCTGATTGTTTGGTAACCCCAACAGATATGAAGCCTACATTGTGGTGGTATAACCTGCTGGTATTGGCTTATCTAACACAAGATATACAGAAGCCCTGAGGCAAAGGTGGTTGGTTTTTACGGTTTAAAAGGTTCTCACCGCGCATAGTTATCTAGCTTTACCCACATGCAAGCTTAAAAAAAAAATCATATGACATTGTTCATTGTTAAGTAAAACTCTTTTTTTCTTATTTACCTCAGAATGTAAAGTGCTTTATCTGTAAACACATCTTGTGTTGCTTTCTCTGATGTTCTGCAGGCCTGTAGCTGCAGGCAAAAGGCATTCACACGTTTTCATGAGCATAAGTGTGAACACAAGTACAGAAGTAAATGTGTTTTGTGGTGCGCAAACACCTGCTCCACCCAGAAAAACTCAGAAGGGCTCTGTCAAGTTGAATTATCATTATTGAGCCAGTGGCATCTACAAAATGCAGAACACACTTATGCACGAAAGTTCTTACATGCAGTACATACACATGCATTATTTTAAACGGCGAGTCCATTACTTTGGGGGTATGGGAGGTTTTTATATCATTCTGCAGCTTAACAGTGGTGTTCCTTATGTATTCAAATCCAAACATTCAAATTTTGGTCTAAGTATGTATGTATTAGCATCAAAATGCTATTTTCCCAAGCTTTTCTAAAAACTTTTCCCCACGTGACCTGACGAAGGTTTCTGCATGATGACACTGATACGTGTACACTATATATATACATTCTTATAATCAGTGTATTATATATAGTAACTTAAATGGCGGTCGGCATGCTCCCAGTTTGGAGAAGCAGACAGGAGTGGGCTACCAGCAGGGAAGCTAAGCAATGTCATATTATGTGGACGCCATGTTAATTCGGATCTGAAAGTCACACAATAACACAAACAAACTAACCTACTGAGGCAGCGGTAGACCAGCAACTCCTGTGTACTGCAAGGTAAAGTTACCATTTTTGTGAATGTAGTCTGGTGGCTTTGAAGACAGCGGAATAACGACTTCACTTCCCCGTCGGAAAGGGCCGTCTGATGGCGAGATAAAAATAGCGTACACTTAAACCGATATTGATTTTTTTAGGTGGATAAAATACGTTTTTCGGCTGCTCCCATTCGCAGCTACTTTATCTCACCATAATACAGCCCTTTCCAATGACGAATTGAAGCCATCATTCCGCTCTCTTCAAAGCCACCAGACTCCATTCGCAAAAAACGGTAATTTCACTTCAAAGTGGGAGTATACATACAACCCCACTTCAAAAAATCCAAATTAACCTTTTCAGTTATTTCCAAACTTAGCACAGCTAACGTTGACTCAGCTAGTACTAACGTTCACATTATTCATAACCTTATTGATTAGCTTACTTTGCTAACAAAGGCTACATCGCTGCTTTTGACCAATGGCTAAGTGGCCGTTTCCATTTGGAAAAAAACGGAAAAAAACGCAGATGGACATGCCCTTTAAAGGATGTTGGGGAAAGATAGAGAATGCAATCTGCAATGTAACTGACTTCCTTATTTTTCTTTCAACCCATGCTATTAGCTCTAAAGCTATAGAGCTAACGCATGAAATGAAGCCTGACTCATTCGATGAGAACTCTGTCAACCTGTTTCTCTGCATCAGTGATGCTGGTAACTAATGTCTTTACCTGCTCTTTGTTTTGCTCTGTGACTCAGCAAGTGAAAGTATAGGTTAGTGCAACACGTGCACCTTGACCTAATTGACCAAGAGTCCCACACCACACGGCGGATACATGCTGATAGAGTTCTGTGGTTAAGGGGAAACCGAAGCATTACCACAGTAAGGAGGGTTGTCTAGTCTGTCGGCCGGGCCTGGTCTGCACAGTGCAGCATGGCCAGCCACAGCTGCTGCACACGCAGTGTAAATATTTCACCCTTCATCCAAATACTCTCCCTTTTTACTGGCACAAAGACAAGTTGGAAGTCTGAAAAAACAAATCCTCTCTTTGTTTCGAGTCAGAGGCCCGGTTCACATTGCTCTCAACCTTTTCATTTCACGGGTGTGCCGGCTGCCATTAGACATTTCAGCCCAATATTTGTCTCTGTGCTTTTGTCTGTGCTCACCGTTCCGGCAGTGACACCAGTTTGTGACTCAGTGGCAATTAACGGAGTCTGTCTGGGACAACAAAGTATCTGCATGCATGTGCATGTGTGTTTATGTGTGTGTGCAGGCTTCTGTATGTGTGTGTATGTGTGTGTGTGTGCATCGGGTGGGTGGGGTCATTAATCAGAGGCTTTGGTCTACTTCCCTTCGCTTTGAGACCATTGCATCACTTGTGCAACCAGCCAATCATGTCCGATGGTGAAGGAATAGGTGATAAAGGAAAAAATGGGAAGTTAATTTGTTAACAATTAGTCATACAGCAAGGTGTGTCTTGTGTGTGGAGAAAAATGGTAATTAGGTAATAATTAGCAAGTAGTACGAGTACCTCAAAATTAGCTACCAGGTTACATTTATGTAGACTATAAGTCACACAATGGTGAGATTTGTGCCTGATCAGAAGTGTTTTCTATTAGTTCTGGTTTTCCAACTCCAATGAAGAGCAGCGCACAGCCGCTTCTCAAGCCTAAGGTCCCTATTTTAACCATTATATGCCATTTTAGCATACAATTATTAAATAATGTTTATAATAAAATAATTTATAAATTTAAAAAAAAATGTAGTTAAATATTGGGGTAATTTGGCTGTAATTCCAAAGAAATTTCAAATAGGTTACTTGCTAATTATCATCTAATTACCATGACATTTGCTGACCTGTAAAAGGAAGTGGCACTGAAATTTTCAAAGAAATTCACGAGTAAGTGGATGTAAAACGTGTGAAAGCGGTAAAATATGTAACAACCGTTGGCAAACCTGTGGTGTGTAGGTGTATTTTTGTGTTTCCTTTCATTTATAGAAATACACAGAGAAAGTGTAAAACCACCAATAAGTGAATCGGGCCACCAAGATATTCTCTCTGCCGCAGTTTCCTGAGGAAATGCCCATGTCACAGCTGGCAAACCTCCCAAAATGCTGCGGGTTCAGTGCTTCCTCACGGCATCCCTCATCAGAGGAGTTTATGGCTTTCTATAGCTGAAGAGGAAGCGGAAGAGGAAGAGTTTTTCTCCAGCTGAAGGATATAAATGTTCTTTCTGGTGCATCAAACTGCATCATTTCTATATCGATGTCATATATAAATGTTTTTATAAAATTACTCTGCGACCTCAACTGAGACACTTTCTTTATCTACACTTGCTGGAAAAAAGAAAAAAAAATTTATGTTTTATGATGTCATTTTCCCAACTCACCCAATCCGCAAGCAAACATGAGGTAGCTGCCTGAAATATAGCAACCCAGTCTCACGGCAGTTTGTGATATAGTCACGAACTTTAATCTATTTTATTCGTGTACATACACAGGAATTTCCCCTTTTTTTCGTGATGCTTCAACAACGTATGTTTTGTGCATTTTCCTACAACTGTCCAGCAACACGTGACATTCGTGTAATTTTCTGCTCCAGTCTTTTCAAAATAAAACTACTTAGTTAGGTTTAGGAAAATATCAACTTGGTTAGGCTTAGGCAACAAAACTAATTAGTTATAGGTTTAGGAAAAGATCGCAGTTTGGGTTAAAATAACACCGGAAGTGCCGTAACTTAAGTACAGAAGTTATGTGACAAATAAATCAACGTTAAGTTCTGGTTTCACACAGGACATGAACACTGGTCTCCTGAGCGAAATTCCAGTGTTTTTTGAGCCCAGGAGACCGGTGATTGTACCCTCCGTAGTTATTTTAACCCAAACCACAATCTTTTCCTAAACCTAACCAAGTAGTTTCCTGTGAAGAGTTTATTTTGAAAAGATTGTATGCAAGTAACAAGTGAAAATTGGCACAGAAATTAGAGAAATTGCTGGACATTCACCACGTGTTGCTGGACATAGATATTTACTATTTAATGATACAGCACAATTTTATAATTTATAGCAAATTATTTCGCGGACCCCCTCAGAGAGCACCACGGACCCCTGGGGGTCCCCGAACCCCACTTTGAGAACCACTGCTTTAAACAAGCAGAACTTATTACATTCACAATTGTCCTGACATCCATGAGAGAAGCAGTGAAGCATCCCTATAAACACTCTCTTACCTACAGTATCTTCAGTCCCTCTGTCACACTGATTTACGCATTTAATGACTCCTCTGACTAACCACAGTGTACATAATCACCAAGCTGCTCATTTCCTACCACAGATACAGCATAATATGACAAGGATATATAGCCCTAGGACCATACAAAGTGGTGCAAATATTTACAGAGCTGGACGTGGAGGAAGAGCTCACTGGGGGACACAATCTTGGGAGAATCATGACCGATGACCTGCGTACTTCGAAGACAAGATTCTGTGCCTCAATAGAGCGGGCTAGTTTTCTAGCTACATGTGCCGTCCAGACGCTTTCTGTTGTTGACCACAATACTTAAACCCTAACAACACACACATGGCAGCAGGGGCTCCGACTGACTGAGCTGGCTGGAGGCAGGATCATCTCATTAAAACCGCGGGTATCCAAACAGAACCAAAACCCAGCTCCCCTCAATCATCCCCCTCATGAGCTTTCCAACGGAACCTTGTATTTAAACAAAAACCCACTCCATCTGATCTTTAAACCTCATTCAGCTCGAACGCAGCAAATTATCTGTTTATAGCGATTAAGTGCGGCATCTGCCTAAAACTGGTGAGAGAGTCATGCATAAACATGTGACTCACGGCGAGGACAGTTGGAAAGGATTGGGGGGGATAATTGGCTTGAATTGATACAAGACGAAGACACTGGAGCCGCTTCCCGAAAGGATCAGACTAAGGAATCTCAAGGGATAATCATGATAATAGTAACAGCAACCATGTGTTCAAATAAATTACCTTCCCCAGCAGTGACACAGCTCTCCATTCACTTTAGACAGCTCATCATAATAAACAATACACCAGGATGGGGAATATCAACAATAAAATGTAACGCAATCTGATTGCTTGGAGCTGTGACTACTCTCTGTGAAAGTGTCCAGATGAGGTGGGTTTTGGAGAGTTTCGGCTCTCTGGGAACAGAAAGCGGAGGCCGAAGTGCGTAGCCGCAAGCGCTCTCATGCAAGGCTACAGTTACTCAGCCCCAGGGGTCAGGCGTAGGACTGGAAAGAATATACTCCTTGTCTCCTGGTGACGTTTTACAGTGGAATACCTCACATAACTTCACAGCCAACAGTAACACAGCCTGTACTCAAAGCAACAGGGTGCTGGGTTCCCGTCGCCGCCGCCATGTGCTGGGCCCTGTCACCGTTACACCGCCCAGAGTCACAGAACATACGGTCATTCACAGCAACTGGGGTCCCACAACTGTTTCATAGATACTGCTGGAAACGATACATCATCAGAGAGTGAGAGGCCAACAGTCATGACAGCCAGTGACCTTTTTTTGCTGGTTTTGCTACAGGCCTGGTCACAGCAGTATTTAAAGGGGAATTATGCCTATTTTCAAAAATCATACATGTTATTCATATGGTCAAAGACAGTCCAAAAATATTCGTAAACATGAACAACTCTGTCCGAAATCCAAAAACTAGAGTGCTAAACCTCAAACTTGTGAGGATATAAAGTGTAGAACTGCTACATAGACATTGAATTGGGAGAGATGTTCTAGGTGACACAGAGCACTCAGGGGGATGTTCTGAGTATATGGGAAAATGTTCTGTTTCGTAACTGAGAACACTATGATAGATAAAGCTCATTTGGGTATAAAAAAGAAAACAAACATTCTGTGGGTCCACAAAATCAGTCTCTCATTCATCGCCTATGGAGCAGCTCCAGACTTTATACCCTATGACCAAGGTCTGAAATTAGCACCTGCTACCTGTCAAATGCGGGTAAATTGTTGACAGTGGCGGATAAAATCGTTTCTTTGGCGGGCAGGGAAAACGCTAGTGATGGGAATAGAGAATCAGTTCCCGTTAAGAACTGGTTCTTAGTTGTCCAGTTCGTTGGAATCTCATGCTTCTGCGACTACCGATTCCTCTGAATTGATGTTTTCCCACAGTCACACATGCACAAGGACGCATACGCACGCTGTATCATGTTTCTATTTGTTTGGGACGCTCAACAGCATTGCGCCACCAAACCTGATAAGCTTCTCTCTAGATATTAGAGAGAGAAAATGATGACCTGTTTAACTTCCTAACTCTAGCTCTAAGCAGCTTGCCAAGATTATTTTAATCAAAGCAAATATTTTAATAATCATAATCATTTGAATTATGTGTTTTTATGCAAACAACCACTATAGATGACAATAACAAAGTACAGTACAGTACTGTGTACAGTACCCTCCAATCCTAGAAAATTAGGGCTCCCCCAGAAGCCATGGTGTAATTCAAACACTGTAATTTAACATGCATATAATGTTTTTTGTGTTTTTTTAATGACATCAGATCTAAAAAGTTATTCCTTCATTTAGTGCAGAGATTTCAAAAGTGGCACATAAAATTGTGGCATAGGACCAAAGGAATAACATGTATGAATTTTGAAAATAGGTATAGTTCCCCTTTAAATATCAATGTGACAAATGTGTCACAATGTATAAAATGTGTTACAAACGATAGATAGACATTTTTAAGTTGTTTATGTACATTGTATTCGTCCCTATCAAATAAACCATGAAATGAAATGAAAAAGTGACCAGGCCTTTATCCTTCTAACTGACCAAAAGTCAACAAAATTGTTGCTGAAATTCGTAAGTAGTAGTTTTATTTATATATTACTGGGCTCTGTAGGAAGGAGGTGCGCTTGGACGACACAGATGTGCCATGGGAATTTCAAAATAAAGGTGTATCTTAGAGATGATGATATGTATCGATGTTTTCACTTTGCATCAATGATATTGGATCGCTGATCACTGAATCGATATAGATCGATGTATTGTTACACCCCTAACTCTGCTGTGCTGTTATATTATTGTTGTTTTATTGTCAACAAATCCCATGAAAAACAATGATGAAAATGAGTTAGTCCGGCTCTCAATACTTTCCAACTCCCTAACGCGGTCTGTTGCTCTCAGCACTAAGCCCATTTGTTCATGCTCTTTAAACACGGTTCACACGTAGTTTCCTTTTTTAAAAAAAGGGCTCAGTAAGTTCCTATAACGTCAGAGCGCTTTACTTTTTAGCCTTCTGCAGATGCATGCCTGTTGCTACACCTAAATCACACACACGAGTACAGAGCGAGCGTGCAGCCTGAAGACAACTTCAATAACTCCGCTTTCACATTGTGACACATGGTGTGTTCTGCAGTATGTGTGATGGTGTGAGCATTCACACTTTATGATTATGTGTTTATGTGTGTGTTTGTGTGGGTGTTTGTGTGGGTGTTTGTGTGTGTGTGTGTGTGTGTGTGCGTGTGTGCGTGCGTGCGTGCATGCGTGCGTGCGTGCGTGCGTGCGCATGGGTGCATGTGTGTGTACGCGCCAGGCTAAGCTGGTTTTAATAGGTTCCAGAGGTTGGCTATGTGTCAGCCAATAAAAACACAAGAACCTACAAAATGTTAAGCAATTCACTTCCTGTAGCGCTGGGTTTATCAGCGCTTCGAGTGCCAAAGACAAATGACCTGTTCTGCTAGATGTGTGTGCACCAGGTTATTGTATCGCCGTCATACACGTTTCTTGCTCCAGCCACAGGAAATGACATAGGCAGGACAGAGTGGGTGCAACAAAACACACTGTTCAAAAATAATCCCAAACTCTGCAACCAGAGAGAAAGGGGCCCAACTAGTAATTAAAAAAGCTTCCTTGTCTTTTCCTTATTACAGTGATTGGACTGATTAAACACACTTCACATGCTTCAAAGCGAAGCGTTTGAAGCTCTCAGACATTTCAAATCCAAAGAGCCTCCCAATGGGCCAATGTTTTCTCTCCTTTTTACGACAGACACACATGAAACCAGAGAGGGACTAACAATACTTTTGGTTTCAGTTAAGTACAGGATCAGTGAAACATACCCAGCCATGGCCTCTGTGATGGTCTGGGTGAGCCAAACAGCCCGCTGGTTTCCCTTGCATGGGCCCACACCACACTCACAGAGCACGCTCGTAATGAAGGGTTTCTGCTCCGCTTTTTTGGGAACCACTATGGAACAATGTACAGATTATATTTACTTCTCAAAATGTGGCCCGAATATAAGGAGAAAGACACGGACGAGGGGAGGGTGTCGGACTTTATGGTGTCTGTATGAAATCATACCATTTTTCGTCTTCTTGGGAGGTCTTTTTGATGTTCGGCAAGTCAAAATAATAATTTTCCAAATTTGCGTCATTACACCAAATAATTATCATGTAGCAATAAAAATGTTTATCTGTTTGCACTGTAATAGAACAGATGTGTTAAGAGGCTCATAATATTCCCATCATATAACTATAATACTATAATAAACACTATAATAAATCGCTTCCACCACAGCATTAGGTAAACAGCACCAAGTAAACAGATATACTGTGATGCAGTTACCAAGAATATTAAAGTGGTCAACTGCAGCTTAAATTATCTGTGTTTATTTATATGCTGTAGAGCTCTGAGTATTCCCAAAATACATCATAGATGTCCACAGGAACTGATTCCACCATAGTATCAGGAAAATAGAGCCAGAAACAGCTCAAGGTCTGAAAAAGTGAAGCCAATGCAGAAGTGCCTTAAACTTACATTCTTTCTAATAGCCAGCAGGGGGCGACTCCTCTGGTTGCAAAAAGAAGTCTGATTGTATAGAAGTCTATGAGAAAATGACCCTACATCTCACTTGATTTATTACCTCAGTAAACATTGTAAACATGAGTTCATGGTCTCAATCGCTAGTTTCAAGTCTTCTTCAATACAACATGATGTTCATTTAATAAATTATGGTCCCATTTAGAGTCAATTAGACCATAAAGCAGGGGATGCTTTAGGGCATGGCTACCTTGTGTTTGACAGGTCGCTACCACAGCGTTGTCCTCTCGTTGTCTGGGAGTTGCCCATGTTTCTGTCTTATAACTTTAACCCTTTCACAGTGTGTTTTCACTTCATGAAACTTAATTATAACATTTTGGTCACCAAAAAAAGTCTTGTTGAACTTTCGGTTTCACTTAGATCCACCCTCTTGTGTCACTTCTGCTTGCAAAAAACAAGATGGCGACGGCTAAAATGCTGAACTTGAGGCCTCAAAACGGCAGTCCACAAACCAATGGGTGATGTCACATTAACTACGTCCACTTCTATAAAGTCTATAGGTAAGATACATTCTCATACAGACAAGCCATGAGCCTTGCTACGCCTGTCAAACTTTGTGTTCATGCAAAGCACATAATGCAGTATACAGTGGTAATGGTGGTAGATTTACAGATCGAAATTCTTGGTAATTTTTCAAGCTGCCCAGCCCTTTGATTTCAGACAGAGGTAAAAAAAAAAAAAAAAGCAGGCTAACCAACAACCATCAATTTAATCGTTGAAATTACTGTATATTACTGTCACTGTCAGATTTCATCAGCTGTAGCTAGCTAGCTAATTAAATACAGCTAACGGTAGCTTTGTGAGTTGGTTGAAACTTAAAGGCATACTATGCAGAAATTGTCGCGTACTGTTAGTAAATACAACATTTAAAATTGGCCCCTCCTCCACGGCTGAACGACACCAGAAGCGCACGCCCCCTGACAGCGATTGCCAGAACACAGCCCAGTGCACCACCTGCAGCATCACGTGACGGCAGTGATAGTGAAAGCCAACTCCAATTTTACTCTCGTTTTGAAACAAGCTTTGCGCACTTGGCGTTTCGTCTCACTATATTTGCGTTATTTTGGCTCTATGTCAACCATTTTTGTTGCTCCGTCTTGGATACATGCTTACGCATGCGTGGGGGCTACACACTCAGTGCCCAAAGGCTAGTGCCCAGAAACGTCCCGAACACAGCAAAATAAGAAAAAAAAGATTTAACGGAAGCTTGACAGACCTACCATGCCTAGTTACGGTTGCTAAACTATGATTTTACAATCCCCGTTCAGGGTAGGGGGTTTAGCGAACCCTCAATTCTTTCTAAAGGCCAATAAACACCACCGGCGTATTTCACATCAATATATTTTTTCAAACTGTTCTTTGTCACGAATACGCAGCGAAAAAGCGGCACTTTTTTGTATTTATGAAACAACACGGAGGCTCCGTAGTCCAAACCAGGACAGAAAACTTTATTCTCCTTTCAACTTTGACAAAGGCAGTGCAGACCAGATCCACTCTGTCCGTTCGTACCTTTCATAATAAAAGCCCTAGACATATAATATTCGCAGGCGAGTATTTCGCATTTTCGTCTTATTTATTCGTCCCGCTCCCAGTGAGTAAAGGCCTTAAGAGTTGATATAATCTTCATAAAGAACATCGTATATGAAGTTATGTTATGCTACAACCAACTAAATAAGGCAAAAGTTGTGAAAAGGGGTCACAAGTCAAAAAGAAAAAGAAAAAGCGTATGATTAAGTGTAATCTACCCAATATGGCCAGGCCTTTCCTTATCAGCCGTCTTACATTTTGCTGCATTTGTCACAGAAAAGCCTTCCTGATAGGAAGTCGGCCTCTCGAGTCCGGCCTGTGAAATTTACAGCCTTATTTTCATTGGAGGTGAACTGCTTATACAATCGTGTGAGGCGTTTGGCCAGTGTATGCTAAAAGGTGCAGCTATTGAACTAAGACAATGGAGTGCTGTAAACGGGTATTTTTAACCACCACGCTAAGTACCCTAAAATCACTTTTACCTCACTTGCTATAGCAGTGATAGACTCCATTTATATTCCTTCGGTCTGGCTGATATCTGTGACATTTCCTGAATACATATTAGATTGGCTATTGTATTACTAATCTGCCCCTACCTGTTTGCAGCCTGGCTTCCTTTATATACAGCTATGCAGCCTTTCATTTGCTGACTAACACCCTGGTGGAAGTAATTCATTACTTTGTGTGGGAAAAGCAGCAAATAAAACACAGCGGATGTGGTTTTGGTGTTGTAATAAACTACACAGGACATCTTTAGCATGATAAATCCCATATTTAATCCTTTCTAACTAGTATGACGAGGTACCTGAAACCCAGACAAAGACCAATCCCAGATCAATCCCAGAAGGGGATGTGGAATTTTCCCCAACATCGTCATCACACAAAAGGAGCTGTTAATGACTTTATGCTGAATGCCCACGCTCCCTTGTGTGGAAGTGAAGCGAAGCTCTTCCGAGAACCGGACCCCCCGACTGAGAGAGCTAGTGGGCTGTTGGCGTGTCGGTAATTGAAGAAGTTTGAATAAATCTCACAGAGGCCGGTTACTAATTCTCATGACTCACCCCCACCTCGCAGCCCGTCACACATCCCTCCCCGCCCACTCCTCCCCGATGTGGGAACGTTCTTTTGCTCTTTCTTCCATTCTGTCCTCCAAGATGAACTCATCCCAAACCGCCGCTGTATGAACAAAACAAGCTTTCATAAAACTGCCCATTCACATCTCAGCCCCCTAATGTGGAAAAAAATACATGTGTATGAAAGCATGAGCTAGCCTGTCAGTGACCACTGCATGGCAGCCAATGAATTGTAAATGACAGTCTGTGTGGAGGATGATGTTGTCACCGTGGAAACCTCTCAATGTCAACTTTTTAGGAATAAGGAGTTTCAGATTGGCCATCATACATTTTTGACTTTACCCAGTTTGGTTTTGTAACCGACATTAGATCACGATGATGTGATCCTTTGATGTAAGTTAAAACATGAAAAACACCACAACTGGAGTTTTTCCTCTCACAGAGGAACCCTATTAGGAAAGAATGCCTCTTTATCGAGGTTGACCTGGTGCCATTTTGAGGTTTATCAGCGAATGTAAGACGGGGAGAGGGGAAATGGTGGAAGGTTAAATGTTAAAATGTAGGAATGTGGAGACAGAGAGAACAAAAAGTCTGAAAAATGGAGCCCAACATGAAGTGAAACAAAGCCTCCATGGTTTGTAGAAGAATAGAGGACTATAGCTGTTAAAGTATTACTTTAAAGGGAGTTTTTTTTTTTATAGCTTATTTATTCAAGCAAAACATAGACGAGCATGAAAAGAGGTGACTTTAAAGGAATAGTTCAACATTTTGAGAAATACGCTTATTTGCTTTCTGGTAGAGAGTTACATGAGAAGATTGAGACCACTCTCATGTCTTTATGCTAAATATGAAGCTACGGCTGGAAGATGATTAACTTAGCTTAGCATAAAGACCGGAAACAGCTCACCTGGCTCTGGTTTAAGGCCTTCACACACTGGGGGCGTTTTTATTGTTTGATTAATTCGCACGTCAATATATCTTTTCAAACTGTTGTTTTTGTCATGAATATTTACACACAGAACGCGAATATTACGCGGCAATAAAGCAACGTAATTTTTTTTCCAGAAGGGGGTCAATTTTTCTGAGCTTTCGTTCCGTGAATAAAGGCATCAACCACAATCACGCTGTGCAGAACGGACATATTCAATACGTACACTATAGTGTACAACAACACGGAGGCTCCATAGTCCGAACCAAGACGGCAAACTTTATTACTCCTTTCAACCTTGACACACCAGATCCACTACTTCTGTTCTTACCTTTCACAATAAAAGCCCTAGAATGCAAAACTGTTTACTAGAGGCAAATTCATTCCGAGCATTTTGCTAAAAGGTAACTAAAGTAGCTTACAGTACAACAATTTACCTCAGACAGACTGCAAGACGCTGCTCTGGGTTGATAAGATCCCGGTGGTTTTGGCCTCTGCCTGCACAAATCTATTCAAACCTTTTATTGAAAAAGTGTTGCAACTGGTATGAAAAGTTTTGAGGCGAAATATTCACAGATAAGTATCTCTCATTTTCCGTGTTGTTTATTCATCATTCAGTGTGTAAAAGAAAAAAATCTACTAGCACCTCTAAAGCTCACTAATTGACTCAGAAAAAGTTTTATGTGGATGTTATGTGCCAGACTACTGCTTGGCGGAGAGCAGTAACTTCTTGAAGTTGAACCTCACAGTTGACAACGCTGTAGCTTCATATTTAAAAGAATAGTTTAAAGATGCTTATTCTCTTTCTTGTCAAGATGAGAAGGTCAATACCACTTTTATGTCTGTACAGTAAATAAAAAGCTACCACCAACAGTCGGTTAGCTTATCTTAGCATAAAGAATGGAAGAAGAGGCAAAGGAGGCCTTGCCCAAAGGTAATACAATTTGCAGAAAATTTAACTTATAACAAATAAATTGTCCGGAAGCAGTAACTTTCTGGAGTCTTGTCGACATCATAAGTTTGCGAGCGCAGACTCACTGTGCCCGTCCTAGAAATAATCTTGCATAATTTGTTGTTTTTACACTTTGGTTTTTGTACACATTAAAAGGTACAGTGTGTAGGATTTAGCGGCATCTAGCAGTGAGGTTGCAGATTGCAACCAACTGAAGCTTCTCCCGTGTGCCAATCATGTAGTAGAAGTACGGTGGCCGATGTGAAAATGTTAAAATGCAAATGCCCTTATCTAGAGCCAGTGTTTGGTTTGTCCGTTCTGGGCTACTGTAGAAACATGGCGGCCGGCTCCGTGAAGAGGACCTGCTCTCTATGTAGATATAAACAGCTCATTTTAGGGTAACGAAAACACAACAATTTTTATTTTCAGGTGATTATACACTAAAGAAAACATACTTTCTGCCAATAGATCCCCTAAGTGTTGCAAACTGTTCCTATAAACAAATGAAATGTAACATGTTATTTAGTGAGGTTTAAAAGTGCTGGTTGGTTTGTTTAACAGGCTAGCTGTTTCCACATTTCCATACTTTATGCTAAGCTAAGCTAACAGGTTGCTGGCATATCTATGGTACAGATATGATAGTGGTATCAATTTACTCTCAGAAAGAAGGCAAAAAGCACATTTCCCCAAATTTCAAACTATTCCTTTAACGAACAGACGGTATTGATCTTCTCACATTTTCCAAATTGTTGAGATAGAAAAGCTCCCGAGGGCCTTACAGAGAATCACCACAGACAAAAACAAAATGCAAAAACAAGTCAAAGTGTCATGCTAGTGAATGTGACTAAAGCAATTAAACTCACATGGTAGAAGCAGTGGCTTTTTGACTAATGAGGTAGAGTACTCGGTGCCAACAACAAGCTATCTTCCTTTAATAACAAATACAACATTGATTTCCTCTCTTTGCGGGCCAAGAGAGCTTGGTGGTCAAACCTAAAACGCGGCTCTGCAAAACTTGTGGGATTCAATTTCGGTGATGCCATCGCGGATTCTAATAAACACAGCTGTAAGTGAGCTGAGACAAAGTCATGAATAAGCAGAAAATGACTAAACAGTAATTTATCTGCAGTATGGAAAGTGCACGGCCGCAGCTCAACTCAGAGCAACATGCCAGCTTGAGAGTGAGAACTGGTGAGAGGTTTACATGGGAAATGAGGATGTTTGTGTTTGCATATAGACAACTGACATCCACATATGCTCGGTTTAAAGTCTAATCAAAATGGGCCAGAATAGCAGCCTCTTCCTGTGTTTATTTGTACCAGAAAATCTCCACTGACTTTAGCTACTTCACCCAACAAAGCTTTTTCCGCCTCATGACTCTTATGAAAAATATCTACTTGGAAGCCGCTTTAAAGACAATAAAATGATTGTATTTTACTGAGCAAAAGCTCTCTATAAAGGCCGTCTGGCTTGGACATCAACAAAAAACTTCAAGTGTGTTTTCCTTGTAAAAACATGAGGCCTGGAGAGCAAAACACTGGTGGATGACTTTTCACGTTCCACAGTCCCACTACATAAAGCATGCTGTATGTAAATGTCAGTCTTTACAGCCGTTTTTTTTTAACAGATTTGCATCTGTTTGCATGATAGAGAAAACATGATTAAATGAGAAGCAGAAGAAATGGTGGAGCTGTGCCTGAGTTTAAGGTTGTAGATCTGATCTGAATTCGAATGCTTTGACTGTGAGTGCTGTTGGATAAGAAAAGAAGGGACAACAAGCATGTAGACGGAGCAGCTGGAGACTGGAGACTATAGCAGTGGGGAGAGTCAGGTACAGTGAAGCTGGCCTTACAGAAATACAGTGTGGAAGCAATGGAAAAAGAAACATATCCAACATTAGTGCATGTTCTTCCCATTTCCCCTTATTAGGAGCTTAAAGTGAGGTTGCTGCCCGGCCCGGCACAGCTGCACATGAAACAGTGTGGCAGAAAAGCACAAAAGGCCGGCTATTTCTAGGATTCCCATAAATCTCCGGCAGCCACAACAGTACTGGACACTACATTAGAGTTCCTGTGTTTTTTGCTTTTTTTTTTTATTATTATTTATTTTTTTTTAAATGAACTCTGGTGTAGTATTTTTCTCTAATCACCGGGATCCCCTCTCTGTCACACACAAACAAAAAATCATGACCTCAGGGTAACCTTCACTGTCAAGACATCAAACGCAACACTTTCCAAATGAGAAATGACCACACCCGTGTGTGCCTGCTAATTTATGGCTAACACCTCATCTTAAATGTTTCTTTTTCAAGACTTTCCTGGTGTAAACGGGTTCTACTCCGCTAAGAAGCCAACATATGGGAGTATCTGACTCAAAGCACACCCTGACTCTGGCTACATCCACACTAATACGTTTTTACATAACTTTTGCTATGTTTATGCCTAGCGTCCACACTACTCCGCCGTTTTCAAGCCCCTAAAATGGAGAAGTTTGAAAACGCTGTTGACCACGTTTTAGTTTTAAAACTCCGGGGTCGCGTTTTAGTCTGGACAGATAGAAACGGACACCTTTGAAAACGATGACGCAGACACCCATGTTCGCTTCTTGATTGAGTCTTGTCAGTCACAACGTGTTCTTCCCTGATTCTTGACGCCCCTATCATGTGGACCTTTTCCGGAAGAAAACAAATGACATCAGCCTCGACCACCATTGGTTAATTTCAACACTGATATTGAATTACAAGCGTTGCTGACCTTGTTGTCTATGCTAGCAGCTTGTGCAGTTAAATTATGTATTTTATAATGCTACTACTGTCTACATGTGCAAGGGGCAAGCTATTATTTTTGCTTCCTGTTTACACCGGCACGTGCATGCCCAGTGTACGTGAATGGTCATGGCGTTTTTTTTTATCGCGAGGGATCTTCTCGACTTGATGGGCTGCCACTAGACACAAGGCACTAGGCACATGATTGGACGAACGCTTTCCCTCGTGGGCTGCTGTTCCCAGCTTTCAAACCAGAACCAACATGGCGGCTCGTTTGGAAACTTTCTTCTCTTACATCCCAAAAATAGTTCATCAAAATGTGTTTCTGAAAACATATAAGCCATGCAGTTGCTGAATCTGTCTTTATTTTGAATCGACAAGGCTTTGTTTAAAAGTTTCTCAAGAGTTTCCAGGGGCAGTCGCATCAGACGTCCGTGATTCGCATAAAGTAGCCTAGACCTTAACTTTATGAAAATGAGGAGCGGCAAACGTGACCCACGCATTCCACGGCTGCTTACATAGACAATGAATGGGAAGCGTGGAAAGGACAGAGGCTGCGGACATGTACCATGAAACGGCCCTAAAATGCTCCTCTGGACGGAGTATTAGTATTTCTAAATGAGAAATGACCACACTCTTATGTGCCTAATTCATGGCTAACACCTCATCCTAAATGTTCCTTTTTCAAGACTTTCCTGGTGTAAACGGGTTCTACTCCGCTAAGCAGCCAGCGTATGAGAGTGTCTGACTCAAAGCACACCCTGACTCTGTATTCAAAAGTCCAAAAAGCTTTAACATGTGATTGTTTGAATTAGAAAAGGTGTGATATCTTTCTATTGTCCCTGTGAAATAACATTAAACAAAGAAGGCCATGTGTTAGCAAGAGGTGAGAATCTCATTTCGAGGTGTGATTCCGCATCAGGCGAGCCATCGGTAACACCTCAGAGCAGAGACACGCAACAAGTTTCAAAGAGGGGGTTTTCAGTATGTGAACTGAACCCAAACGGGTTGAATTTTATTTATTTTATTTTTTTTTAGCAACATAGGAAGCAGGGTTGCGTGACCTGTCACCGCTGTCCTTAAAAGAAAACAGTCACTTCAGGATTATTTACCGAAACAGCTCATCAGTCACTGACAAACAACAGCCAGACAAAGGAGACAACACAAGCGGCGGTAAATCTAAAGTGGGCTATCAAGACAAAAGCAGGGCTGACTTGACTTCCTTTCTGCAAGCGCATTAACGTCACAGGAAAAATATCACCCAGAGCCAGGAGTGTCGGACAGAACGTGCTGAATGCAGAAAGCCCCCCCACCCCCAACCCCACCCTCAACCCCCACGCAGTGAGACGACTGGGTGGGTCCCGACTGGTCACTCTCTGTTCTAAAAGTGTGCTTGTGGCCTGAGGGAAGAAGCAGTGACGGAGCAGATCCCCACTGTGGGAAGAAAAGAAAAGACAGAGCAGAGAGTTTTGCTGGCGTGTCTTTGTGTGTTAACTAACCAGAGGCAGCACACTGAGAGCTTGACACGGTGTCACCGTGGGGGGGTAACTGCCGAGGAGCAGTTCAACCTGGTTATCACTTGGGTGGGCCTCAGGGAGTAGAGGGAAGGCAGAACAAGATGAGTCAGGGAGCAGCACACGTCCAGACACCTAAAAAGGGAGACGATCCCAGACAAGCAGGTGTGGTGAGAGGAGCTATTGAAGCTAAAAATAAGAACAATTCTGTAGAAGAAAAATAACTATTTCAAAACAAAATATTTAAGACCACCTGGGAAGAGCAGGTTCTCAATAAAATGACGTAGCTACATATAGCTCGTAAAATCTCTCCTGTGGAAATGAGTAAGTTGTTAATGATGTGTTTGAGTGTTGGTTGTACATCACTGTGTCAACTCATACCAGTGACTTCATCTGTGTTTTTTCTCAAGGATATCCCTCTCCTTTCGAGGCACAATGAGGCAGCTTCCTGTTTAGAGAAAGGCCCAGTCCAGCCTGACCCTCACCTTACGTAATTTCCTCATCGCTCTACCAGCCAACAATGTCACATCGGTGGAAATGCGTATCAATTTGGGGGCTTTTTTTGTGCCAATTTTTGGGAAATTCCTTTGAAATTTGTGCTACATTTAGGTGGAAACTCAGCTTTGAAAAAAGCAAAAAATCCTCACATTTGAAAAAGCAGGAGCCAGAACATGTTTGGTAGTTTTGCTTGAAAAAAATGACTGAAGTAATTAATTTATTTTAAAAAAAAAAGTTTAATTAAAGGGGAACTATGCTTGAGCTTGAGTTTTAGCACTCTAATTTTTCTATTTGGGAGAGAGTTGTTCATATTTACTAATATTTTGGACTGTCTTAGACCATAGGAATAACATGTATGAATGTTGAAAATGGGCGTAGTTCCCCTTTAATGTCTGAAAGTTTCTCTCACTGAACGACATCCTTCCCTTTTCTAATATTCTAATATGTTGTTAGAATTCATAATTTAGGTGGTGTTCCCCTTTAACAAAAATGTGATGATCGACTAATCAATTAATCATTTAAAAAATGTGCATGAAAAGTAGTTATCTAAAGTTGGCAGATAAAGAAATAATGGAATTGGTGATAAGACTTTTGTTGTGATCTCTCCAGCTGTGTTTGCTAATGTGATGGTGAATTTAGGTGGAGACTGTAATGAGATATAACGGGTGATTCAAATCATTAGTAATCTTAATTTGTTTAGCACTTACCACAACACGAATACAGAGCGGTTAAGAAGGAAGTCAGATCATAATTGCAATCCACAACTTTCAGTAGTGAAAGCAAGTTAAAGGCAGGGTGGGGGATCTCGAGTAGGCTAGCAAGAGTACACTAGATTTTTAAAAATGATCCAACCAAAAAAAGGAGCCCAGTGTTGCCAGCTCTTTTTCAATGAGAGTAGCTAGCAGCACTAGCTCCAAAAGTCACTGAATCTAGCGAGAAAGTCACCAAATCGGCAACACTGACAGGCCGTCCCTTCAGGCCTCCCTTCAAAGTCATTCCCCCAAAATTATCATTATGAAAGTAAACAATGAACATGGCTATTGTTATCACTCACAGCTGTCAAGCTAGAAGCTTGTGGAAGACTCCCGTGATGAACACAGAGTGCACTCAGGTAGGTGTAGCACGTCAAATCATTACATCCGGGTCGAATGAAATGTGGACGGGCTCATTACAGGCCTGCGACAGACTCAGATAGATTTTTTTTTTAACTTTCTTTTGTCAGAGCATTTGATTTATTGATTGCTGTCGGAATGTAATGAGAATTTCAACTAATATGACAAAAAAAAAATACTTTACCAACCCTGCCTTTAAATTCCCCCTCCACTGTTTTCCACTGAAATCTCACTTTTTCAGTGCTGATGCAGTTAAAGAGACAGGCGCCAAAACGGAGCGTTTCAGACAGAGGGTGAATACAGGTATATTCAGACAGACCGTATGAGAAAAATAGTATGTTTTTTTAACATTAAAGCATATAAACATGTTCTAGTAGAAACCCCAAATACAAGTATGAACCTGGAAATGAGCATGATATGTGCCCTTTAAATGTTTGACCTTAACTGTGCGAGCATGGGAAACACAACTATAGAAACTAATCGTGACCCAATATGAAACTAACACATGTGTTATGTGAAAACTAGAAGCACACTGAGAATTAACTTTCCAGTCAAGTAGGAGGCATCTTGAATCCAGCTGTTAAACTTTTGAAATTAAAAATATTTGCCTAATCATAGATTCTTGATTTTTTTTTAAAGAGAGAGATTAGGAGTAGATGTCATTTTAAGAATTTTAGACATGGTAATTGAACTTTTTATACATTAATTATTACTCAAAGCAGAGTATTTTTTATCTCTTAAAACATGTTTGGAGGGAGGAAAAGATCTATAAATGGCATGTCTGCCCAAAATTTTTTTTTTTTGTGTGAGCTAAAAGATAATTACAGATGATGTCTATCTGCGTAAGTTATTTTCTGAAATCTGGGGTTACTGGTCTGCAAAACAGATCCAGCTGCACCTGCCTCGCAAATTACTATTTTTTCCACTGACAAATCAACTTGTGGTTTTCAGTTTAGAGTTTACTTCTGAGTGTGATGTTATGAACTGTGGGAGGGCGAGGAGAGAGACTTCAACGTAATCTGACAAACCTGCAGAGCAACATGTTGCAATGATCTACAGCTGTAATTTCACTTACAAAGCATATTGAACACACACACACACACACACACACACACACACACACACACACACACACACACAAGACAAGGAGAAGCCTACTTGGCAAGAGTTAACCTGTTCCCTACACTGTTAAGAATTTCCCAGTAAAATAACAGTAAAGAACTGGCAGCAGGGTTTCCTTCATGTTACTGTAAAATTAACATTATTATACTGTCGCTGAAATTTACAGCTTTGTACTGTTAATGAAAAATACAGTTTGAACTTGGCATTTTTTTAATTAATTTTACAGTATTTTAAGTTAATTTACTGTTTAAAGATACACTATATAGCTGTTTTTCACCTTTCTTTTACATTATCTTACTGATTTGTTTTAATGCACTATTTAGGTTGTATTTTTTACATACATTTTAATAAACATTATTTTTTGCCTAGATG